>NIVC01000860.1:5000-20000 GCA_002269645.1 Macrostomum lignano | reverse complement strand
GTGCTAATTTTTTAGTGTTGTTTTTTATATATTTTTGTTTGATCTTTTATCTCGCGTGAATTCCTTTAAGCATCCCAGGAATCCCTCCTATTAGGATCTCAGAAATACCCCTGTTATCATCTCAGAAGTACCCCTATTAGCATCTCAGAAATACCCTATTAGCATCTCAGAAATACCCCTGTTATCATCTCAGAAATACCCCTATTAGCATCTCAGAAATACCCCTATTAGCATCTCAGAAATACCCTATTAGCATCTCAGAAATACCCCTGTTATCATCTCAGAAGTACCCCTATTAGCATCTCAGAAGTACCCCTATTAGCATCTCAGAAGTACCCCTATTAGCATCTCAGAAGTACCCCTATTAGCATCTCAGAAGTACCCCTATTAGCATCTCAGAAATACCCCTATTAGCATCTCAGAAGTACCCCTATTAGCATCTCAGAAGTACCCCTATTAGCATCTCAGAAATACCCCTATTAGCATCTCAGAAATACCCCTATTAGCATCTCAGAAATACCCCTATTAGCATCTCAGAAGTACCCCTATTAGCATCTTTGAAATAACCATATTAGCATCCCATTCACTACTTCAGCTCCCAGCAGCCTCCCAATGAAGCTGGTCCGATTCCTGATGAAGCTCTCGCACGAGAGCGTCACCATCGAGCTGAAGAATGGCACGGTTGTCCACGGCACCATCATCGGCGTCGACGTCGCTATGAACACCCACCTGCGTCAGGTGAAAATGACTCTTAAAAACAAAGACCCAATCACGCTGGACTTTCTCAGTATCCGCGGCAACAACATCCGGTACATAATCCTACCGGACAACCTGCCGCTGGACACTCTGCTAGTCGACGACACCCCGAAGATCAAGAAGAAGAAGGAAGGCTCCGGACCCGCCGGACCCGTTGGCGGCCGAGGCCGGGGTCGTGGACGCGGTCGCGGGCGCGGAGGTCCGCCGCGCGGTCGCGGGCGAGGCGGCCGAGGCGGTCGTTAAGATGGCACAACAGTTTAAATTTTTATTTTACCTACTTTGTTGTTGCTGCCGATGGTAGGAAGATAAGGGGCTGCTGAACTTTTCGGTCTTGTTTGCGGTTTTTCGTCTTAAAATATTAATGGCGTCCCATACATCGGCATCCAATCCACCGGAATCCCACACCAGCATCCCATCCGCCAGAATCCCCCACCAGCATCCCATCCGCCAGAATCCCACACCCGCGTCCCATCCGCCAGAATCCCACACCAGCATCCCATCCGCCAGAATCCCACACCAGCATCCCATCCGCCAGAATCCCCCACCAGCATCCCATCCGCCAGAATCCCCCACCAGCATCCCATCCGCCAGAATCCCACACCCGCGTCCCATCCGTCAGAATCCCACACTGGCATCCCATCCGCCAGAATCCCCCACCAGCACCTGTATCTCAACCGAACTAAGACCTATTAAATATTGTCTACTGCAGACTCCAGGCAGTTGCTCTTAACCGCCCATGCATTCAACATTGCCTGTTTTTTCGGACTCTGCAAAGCATTTAGCTCGTAGCGTGGAATATCTGGGTAGGGTAATGATTAAGTACTAATAAAATCAGTTAGGTAGCACTTTAAAAACTGTTCTATAATAGCAAATGCCTATGTTGATAATTATTACCTATTATAAGCTAAATTTCAAACCGGTTATCTCCGTATACCGTATTTATTCAGCTATTTATATCGTGTGTGTGCGTAAGAAGCCACTGGAAATTAATCATCTTTTGTACTTCTCTGCTTTATGTTTGTTATTCTAGTATCAGCTAACTTCTAATAAAAGTACAAATGCAATGCTATAGTTTGGCGTCTAATATCTATATACTGTTTTGTGCGTCCTTGAGAACTGGCTTGGTGCTATATATTATTTTTCGTTAACTCGTGTAGGTGAACCCCTGTCCACCCACCCCACTTTCCTACCCCTCAACCCCACCGCCCACTTTCCTACCCGTGCTAAATTCACCCCACTTTCCTACCCCTCAACGCCACCACCCACTTTCCTACCCCTCAACGCCACCACCCACTTTCCTACCCCTCAACGCCACCACCCACTTTCCTACCCCTCAACCCCACCACCCACTTTCTTACCCGTGCTAAATTCACCCCCACTTTCCTACCCCCTCAACGCCACCACCCACTTTCTACCCCTCAACCCCACCACCCACTTTCCTACCCCTCAACCCCACCACCCACTTTCCTACCCCTAAACCCCACCACTCACTTTCCTACCCCTGAACCCCACCACTCACTTTCCTACCCCTGAACCCCACCACCCACTTTCATACCCACTCCAACCCCACTCCCCACTTTCCTACCCCTGCTAAATTCACCCCCACTTTCCTATCCCGCGCCCTCTAACCCCAGCATACTATCTCACACAATATTATGTAGCCAAGAAAATAACATCATGTGTATTTATGAAACACTCATATTATTATGTGAAACTTCTACCATTTCTGCTGGCGAGCAAGATTATTCTTTACTTTTTGTAATAAATTTTAAGCAAAAAAGCATGGAAAGTGAAACTTTTAGTTCACAGCGGAAGCAACAGAACTTCCTAGCCGAGAAGGAAAACTCCGCCCCGTCGGCTTCAGTAGCAGACGCAGTCAAAGACAAAGTACATCGCGCTGTACCCGTAGTGACAGTGTCGGATGCCGATGACCAACCCGAAGCCGGGAGCAGCAGTTTGTACAGTTTAATTAGGAAAAGAAAGCAGGAACAGCCGGGAGCAAAGACTCCAAATAAGTTTGCTTCTTCATCAACACTAGATCGAGTTGAAGTGAATGAGAATAAGCAGCAGAAACAGGAAGAGAAGACAGCCGAAGAGGCCGACGCGCCTCCGGCTGGCGGTTTGGTTGCCGCTATGCGCCAAAAATTGCTAGCAGCCCAGGCTCAATCTTGCTCAATATCGGCGGTCGCTAAGGTGCACAGATCCGAGCAGAAGAAGGATGATGCTGGCTTGGCAGACCAGATTCCGATTGTTGGAGAGAATTTCATCGATGTTGCTTCTTTTAAACCAACAGAAGATTCTGAAGCTGCTGAGAAGGTTGAGAATGATGAAGAGCATGATGTTACTGAACTAATAGAAGAGCCTGAAGCCGCTGAGGTTAAGAATGATGAAGAGCCTGATCTTACTGAACCGATAGAAGAGTCTGACGCTGAGAAGGTTAAAAATGATGAAGAGCCTGGTGTTACTGAACCGATAGAAGAAGAGTCTGAAGCTGCTGATAAGGTTAAGAATGATGAAGAGCCTGATGTTACTGAACCGATAGAAGAAGAGTCTGAAGCCGCTGAGAAGGTTGACAATGAACCAATGGATGCTATTGCTGGTGCTACTGAAGCTGGCGAGACAGCCGCTTCAACGACTAAGAGCCAAGAGGCAGACCTCGAAGTTGTCGGCGACGGTGTTGTCAAAGATCGCCAACGAAGCGACTCGTCTGGCTCCTTCGACCGGATGCTGATGACAGAAATGCCCAACGTTTTCTGCGCCGGTGATGCTAATAGTCTGGTGGAAAAATCGCCAGCCGTTTTGCCGCCTCTTCGTCCCATGGAAGCTGAATCTGTGGAGACTCGAACGCCTGAGAATAGGTGAATTATGATGAGGCATCGTACCTATAGTTTAGATACTCTTAATTCGATGGACACAGCATATTTTCAGTCGGAATCCGCCAATGATTCAAAAAAGTGTCAGCAGTGGCCCATTAAGTGTCAGAATCTGCTGATGAGTCAGAGGGAAGAGTCAGATTCTGCTGAGGAGAGTCAGAGGAGAGTCAGAATCTGCAGATGATAGTCAAGAGGGGAGTGTAAGAATCTGCTGATGGGAGTCAGAGGGGAGAATCAGAATCTGCTGATGAGTCAGAGGGAAGAGTCAGATTCTGCTAAGGAGAGTCAGAGGAGAGTCAGAATCTGCTGATGAGAGTCAGAGGCGAGAGTAAGAATCTGCTGATGAGAGTCAGAGGCGAGAGTAAGAATCTGCTGATGAGAATCAGAGGCGAGAGTAAGAATCTGCTGATGAGAGTCAGAGGCGAGAGTCAGACTCTGTCGATGAGTCAGAGAAGAGACTCCAGTGGCTCATTGAGTGTCAGAATCCGCTTTCCAAGACATGAGTCAGCACATGCACAATGTGAGCTCCAAATCAACTCATTACAGGGCGATCCGAGCCTTGAAGCGGGAAGACATCTCCAGCTTCCAGCAGCAGCAGCAGCAACCTACTCCGCAGCACGACTTTCGTTCGCCCTGCAAGCAGACGGTGTCTCCCAGTCGCACGCCGCCAATCACCATCGAGCAGTATCGTCAGAGTCAGCAGGCCCTGCTCACCCAGTGGGAGTCCGCTCCAACTCGAGGCCCGACATCTCCGACTTCTCAGCTCGCTGATGAGGGTGTCGCTTTGACTGGCGACTTGAAAGAGCGACTGGATCGACTGGAGCAGCTGGTCATGCTGGAGGAGTCGGTTAGTGGCTTTAAGCAAGGCCCTCATTGTCTGTCTTGGATTGTATTGTCAGTGGCAAGAGGCACTGCTGCCCATTCCGCCGACTCCCCTGAGCAGGCAGTAGGCACACACTCACACAGGAGTGTACAGCGGCCCTAACTTTATTTATCGTTGGGCATGTACACGTCACTGTGCCTTGGGGATTGGCCCTCAAGCTGGGTGTTAATTGCACGAGCAGAGCCAAGCCGAGATTCCAATTTAGCCGCAAATTAATGTGACTGACTGCACTTGGAATCGAGCCTGGGCCGCTGGCCAGACCACTAGGCCTCGACCTACCCCACACAGCATCTCAGTCACTCAGTCACCCAATCTCCCATCTCCTGCTCCCCGACATCAGGTGCTCCGCCAGGCCAGCAAGGCCCGGCCACTGTGCACCACCGCCTCCCAGTCCGTGGAGACCTGCCGCATCCTGCTGCTGGCCGGGGAGCGCAGGCGGCATTACCTGGCCGAGGCCGCCCGCCTCAAGGAGCAGCTGCGGCAGCTGGAATCCGCCGAGGACGCCGTTTCAATCGCATCTTCGGCTTCGTCGTCAACCGCGGCCGCTGCCTCCGCCCACGCAATTGGCGCCAGTTTTGAGCTGCTGGCCACTCTGACTGTGAGCGGATTGCGCCTGAGCCTGACCCAGCTGCCGCTGATGCCTCATCATTGGCGTCACCATTTCGCCTGTCTGCTGCTCTGCCCAGAAGGCCGCGTCATTGCCACGGAGCTGGTGTCGGCCACGCTGCCCGATGCAGTGTCCTCAAAGCCCGTGATGCTGGAGATTCCCAACTGCGTCAGCGTCAACCAGCTGAAGTACAATTTTCAGGTGAGTTGATTGATAGGCAAAGCTTGATATTAGCAATCATTCTTGGCGCCAAAATCAAACATCATTCATTCTTGGCGCCAAAAATCGAGTATCATTCAGTCTTGGCGCCAAAACAAGCATCAGTCATTCTTGGCGCCAAAAATCGAGTATCATTCAGTCTTGGCGCCAAAACAAGCATCATTAATTATTGGCGCCAAAATCAAGCATCATTCATTCTTGGCGCCAAAAATCAAGCATCATTAATTATTGGCGCCAAAATGAAGCATCATTCATTCTTGGCGCCAAAAATCAAGCATTATTCATTATTGGCGCCAAAAATCAAGCATCATTCATTCTTGGCGCCAAAAATCAAGCATCATTAATTATTGGCGTCAAAATCAAGCATCATTCATTCTTGGCGCCAAAATCAAGCCTAATTCATTTTTGGCGAAAAAATCAAGCATAATTTATACTTGGCACCAAAATCAAACGCAGATCATGCTGAGCATCTACTGGATGCCCGCTCTTGACGACCCTGCCAGCAGCAGTGGCTCCGGCAGCCTGCTGTCAGCCGCCTCCCCTGCCGCTGGCTCCGCCGTGTCGCACGTGAAGCGTCGTAGACTATTGAATTTCTCGTTCAACAGCGGCGCCGTGTCCCGCTCGCCGAGCATCAAGTCGGCCCTCATTGGTGGAAAGAACTCCGCGTCAGCTGGCGCATCTGCCACCGCCGCCTCGATGCTGGCCAGTCTTGAACAAGCTGAAGCTGCCGGATTCCAGCTAGTCGGCGAAACTTGTCTTCAACTGCGCGACAGCGTCGGTGCCACTGCCGAGGCCGACGCCGCCGCCGCGTCGCTGCTGACACTGCGACGTCCTTCAACAACGTCGTCGTCGGCTTCTACAGCGGCCTGTCCGCTGGCCACCCAGCTGGCCGCTCGCTGTCAGATCCGCGTGACGCCGTCGCCGCGCGCCAGCCTGTCCGGCTACGTGTCCTGGCACCGCGTGGTCGGCGATCTGGCCGCCTGGGCCCGCCTGTGGACGGTGCTGACCCCGGAGCGGCTGCGGGCCTGGTCCCAACCTGAGGACAGCGAACAGGGCCTGCCCTGCCTGCAGTCGGTAGATCTGACCCGCTGCCCTTCTGACCAGACTGTCGGCCTCGCGCCCGAGGAGGTCTGCGTTCGTCGGCACACGCTCAGCTTGCGTCTGGCAGGTAGCGCCTCTCAGACGGACAATTTGCTGCTGTTGAACTGCGAATATCGCGATCAACGGCTGGTTTGGTGCGCCGCTTTGAATGCCGCCATGCAGCAGCTGCGCAACTGGGGCCTGGGACTGGGATCCGAGCCGGCTGTCGAGAACGACTGACTTCGCTTAATTGACTAATTAAAATTGCTTGTTTTTGCACTGTTAGTATGACTAAGTGTAGATTAGGGCAGAGAAGCTGTTCTCCAGTTTAGTTGTCTGAATGTACATTGGGGCAGAGATTTTAAATATCATCAGTTGGGCTGGCCGAATGTACATTGGGGGCAGAGATTTTAAATATTATCAGTTGGGCTGGCTGAACGTACATTGGGGCAGAGATTTTAAATATCATCAGTTAGGCTGGCTCAATGTACGTTTGGGGCAGAGATTTTAAATATTATCAGTTAGGCTGGATGAATGTACATTGGGGGCAGAGATTTTAAATATTATCAGTTAGGCTGGCTGAATGTACATTGGGGGCAGATATTTTAAATATTATCAGTTAGGCTGGCTCAATGTACGTTTGGGGCAGAGATTTTAAATATTATCAGTTAGGCTGGCTGAATGTACATTGGGGCAGAGATTTTAAATATTATCAGTTAGGCTGGCTGAATGTACATTGGGGGCAGAGATTTTAAATATTATCAGTTAGGCTGGCTGAATGTACATTGGGGGCAGAGATTTTAAATATTATCAGTTAGACTGGCTCAATGTACATTTTCGACGCACAAAATTTCGCTCGAATAATTTTAGCAAATTTATTATTTAACTGCACGGACGTTTCACAAGTGCTAAGTGAGTTTCTTATGTTTATATGAGTTCACAATGTCCAAACCATTATAAAATCTGTCTTTTTCCTGCACATGTGTCAATCAGTAGTAATGGCAGTATATTTGATTGGGCATACATTTTAACCATTTTCCGTCAATATTAATGTTTATATCCTTTGCAAAGTTAGTTAATGTGCTTTTAATTAGTTAAATATTAACGATACAGTCTGTAGGTGTGCAGCATTTTTTGCATAGGTCAGCTTTTATTTTTTGAGTGTTTTTACAACTCCGTTTGTATGCTAAATACGTTCAAGTATAGCATTTTATTTCTGTAAAATTTATATTTTGTTACAACAGCTTCAATGCACATCTCATTATAGTCAGTGAAGTATTGCTATTTTTTATACCACCTGTTAATGAAAAATTTTTCCAAAACAACACATTGACTTGGTGCTTAACTATTATTCCTCATGTTTGCTTGCTTTAGCTTCTACCGATTTTATTTCACTGGCTTCGTTGGTTTTAGTGACTTTTTGTCCCTCAGATTCCTGGGTCAGTGAGTCACAGAGTCCCTCAGATTCCTGGGTCAGTGAGTCACAGAGCATCAGATTCCTGGGTCAGTGAGTCACAGAGTCCCTTAGATTAATGGGTCAGTGAGTCACAGAGTCCCTCAGATTAATGGGTCAGTGAGTCACAGAGTCCCTCAGATTAATGGGTCAGTGAGTCACAGAGTCCCTCAGATTAATGGGTCAGGGAGTCACAGAGTCCCTCGGATTCCTGGGTCAGTGAGTCACAGAGTCCCTCGGATTTCTGGGTCAGGGAGTCACAGAGTCCCTCGGATTCCTGGGTCAGGGAGTCAGAGTCCATCAGATTCCTGGGTCAGGGAGTCACAGAGTCCCTCGGATTCCTGGGTCAGGGAGTCAGAGTCCATCAGATTCCTGGGTCAGGGAGTCAGAGTCCATCAGATTCCTGGGTCAGTGAGTCACCGAGTCCAGATTCTCAGAACACCAACCCCAATGCCTTCCAGCCCGCACTCATGATGCAGTCGCTGAAGCTTCTCACCGCCGCTCGCCTCGTGCGCTCGGCCGCCGCCCAGCAGGCCCGGCTGAGCCACCACTACATCCGCACCGAGGCGGAGGTGAAGAGCTACGAGAACACCGCCAAGATGTGGAGCGCCCTGACCTTCGTGGCCGCCCTGCCCTGCCTGATTTTCGGCCTCTACAACATGGAGACTCGGGAGCACGAGTTCCACGAGTCGCACCCGGACGGGCCGGCCCTCCCGAACTGGGAGTGGAATAAAATCACCAAGCCTTTCCCTTGGGGAGACGGCAAGCAGCCGCTGTTCGAGTACCTGTTCCAGAAGCACCCTCAGGTGTACCCGCCGCCTGAGAGTGACGAGTGATAAAACAAAGCCCTAATTACAAAACAGGGAAACTGGCTAGCGGTCTGACTCGAGAATAGAATAAAATAACAACAACAAAACATTAGAACATCTACAATTTATAATTATCATTGCAGACTTGTTTTAAATCAGCTCACTTTTGAAAAATTCAATAAATCCCATTCTGCCCCTACTCGTATTCTTGTAGTTAGTAGTATAGTTTGTTTTCCGCCTGTATATTGGCGAAACCCGGCAACCTTTCTAATATGAAGTCAAAATAATAGCTACTCTCCTGCGAACTTCAATTCATTTTCAATTAATATGATGGCGCTGCAAAATATACTGTGTTCCCCCATTCTCTGAGAAATGTCTTAATGTTAGCTGTGCGGACAGCAAATCTAGTAGTAAATCTACTTGTGGAGGCTTTCGGAAATTTTGCTGTTCGTTCTTTATTTGTACAGCTCATACTATATCTTTGGATTGTTGCCATCAGATCCCCAGTTGCTGGGCCAGCCTCCCAGATCCTCAGTTGCTGGGCCAGCCTCCCAGATCCTCAGTTGCTGGGCCAGCCTCCCAGATCCTCAGTTGCTGGACCAGCCTCCCAGAGTGTCAGTTGCTGGGCCAGCCTCTCAGATCCTCAGTTGCTGGGCCAGCCTCCCAGAGTGTCAGTTGCTGGGCCAGCCTCCCAAATCCTCAGTTGCTGGGCCAGCCTCCCAGATCCTCAGTTGCTGGACCAGCCTCCCAGATCCTCAGTTGCTGGGTCAGCCTCTCAGATCCTCAGTTGCTGGGCCAGCCTCCCAGATCCTCAGTTGCTGGGCCAGGCTCCCAGAGTGTCAGTTGCTGGGCCAGCCTCCCAAATCCTCAGTTGCTGGGCCAGCCTCCCAGATCCTCAGTTGCTGGGCCAGGCTCCCAGAGTGTCAGTTGCTGGGCCAGCCTCCCAAATCCTCAGTTGCTGGGCCAGCCTCCCAGATCCTCAGTTGCTGGGCCAGCCTCCCAGATCCTCAGTTGCTAGGCCAGCCTCCCAGATCCTCAGTTGCTGGGCCAGCCTCCCAGATCCCCAGTTGCTGGGCCAGCCTCCCAGATCCCCAGTTGCTGGGCCAGCCTCCCAGATCCCCAGTTGCTGGGCCAGCCACCCCAGTCAGTCACTGTCATCGCATGCCAACCTCACATTTAATCAATCGCATTCCTTGTTCATCGATTGAATGAATAATTATTTCATAATTATCTCTATGGTCTCTGAATGAATCTCTACATTGCATATTGAAGATCAAGAGGTAAATAGAGTTAATCAGCTGCACAAATTTCTTTGCGTCACACAATCGAACTAATTGCATTACTCAAGTACAGTCAGTTGGCGCCAGTCCCCACCTACGTAGCCGTGAAATTGCGAACGGGAAATCTCGCCGGAGATTTATGGCCAGTTAGTTTCTGCTTGGGCTTGAATAGTAATAAGTTCATCTATTCATATATATTAATACAATGCTGTCACTGTTTGCTCAAATGCATAGGCGGGCTGGAATGCCAGGCAGCTTGCAAACATCAGATGTCTCTCTGCATGCCATGCGGCGCATGGGCAGGGACGGAAAGGCGGGCTCGTGGCTTACAAAAGAGCCACCATCAGAGTGTACAAAGTCTGCGCTTGGCAAACTTTTTTATCGCTGGCCTGCTGGGTGGAATGGAGAGTTGCAAAAATCCAAAATTCTTGCCGTCACGCGGAGGGGAGGAGAGATGGGGCCAGGGTCAAGGAATCCGGAGTTATATATATAGTCTGGATTGGGAAATGCCTTTGCCTTTGTCTTCTATATTTCGCTTGTAGTGTTGCCCAGTATCTGTGGGCACCAACTCCCAAATCCTCAGTTGCTGGGCCAGCCTCTCAGATCCTCAGTTGCTGGGCCAGCCTCTCAGATCCTCAGTTGCTGGGCCAGCCTCTCAGATCCTCAGTTGCTGGGCCAGCCTCTCAGATCCTCAGTTGCTGGGCCAGCCTCTCAGATCCTCAGTTGCTGGGCCAGCCTCTCAGATCCTCAATTGCTGGGCCAGCCTCTCAGATCCTCAGTTGCTGGGCCAGCCTCTCAGATCCTCAGTTGCTGGGCCAGCCTCTCAGATCCTCAGTTGCTCAAACTCAAACAAACTTTACAAATGGTTCCTTGTCGCAGGATTCTGTTGATGATGAATTAGCAGTACTCGTAGCAGTCGCCTCTCATTGGCCGGAAACTGAGTAAGTGGTTTCCGCGCTTTCCAAATTCTTCGCCAAGAAGTCCACGGTCGGGTCTTAAATTATTATCAATCCATTTCTGTCGCATAGGCTGCAGGAGTCCCGTAGGTCTCTGCTGCGTGTGTGTGTATTGGTCAGTCGAAATCAGACCTTGAGTCCACACTGCTCTCAGGTCAGCCATTATAATGGTTTCGAAGCCTTGTGCTATGAGCATTTTACCTGTATATTGTGTGCTCAGGGCGACAAGAGTCAAAACTTGTTTGGCTTGAAGAAGAAAGTTTTCTTCTACTAAAGCTCTGGATATTTCCAGCTCAGTATTAAACTAGTTTCCAGCAGCTCAGAAAAGCAGGGACTCGGCTTGTTTAGTAACCAGGCTTGGTAAATCTCAGTATGAAGCCGCGCATCATAGCCACAACGCAGGCTCCGGAACTGCAGCAGCAGGAGCAGCAAGAGCAGAAGAACTCTTCTGAAGCCACGTCTGCCTCTCTTGCTATGGTCGACTTTCCTAGGTGAGAAATTTGTTTAAGTGCTTCAGTTTTTAGAGGCCGTTTTTCACTTGCATGTCTTGCAAAAAATGTGTCTGGCTGGCGCCCCTTGGTGCTGGCGCCCCTTGGTGCTGGCGCCCCTTGGTGCTGGCGCCCCTTGGTGCTGGCGCCCCTTGGTGCTGGCGCCCCTTGGTGCTGGCGCCCCTTGGTGCTGGCGCCCCTTGGTGCTGGCGCCCCTTGGTGCTGGCGCCCCTTGGTGCTGGCGCCCCTTGGTGCTGGCGCCCCTTGGTGCTGGCGCCCCTTGGTGCTGGCGCCCCTTGGTGCTGGCGCTCCTTGGTGCTGGCGCCCCTTGGTGCTGGCGCCCCTTGGTGCTGGCGCCCCTTGGTGCTGGCGCCCCTTGGTGCTGGCGCTCCTTGGTGCTGGCGCCCCTTGGTGCTGGCGCCCCTTGGTGCTGGCGCCCCTTGGTGCTGGCGCCCCTTGGTGCTGGCGCCCCTTGGTGCTGGCGCCCCTTGGTGCTGGCGCCCCTTGGTGCTGGCGCCCCTTGGTGCTGGCGCCCCTTGGTGCTGGCGCCCCTTGGTGCTGGCGCTCCTTGGTGCTGGCGCCCCTTGGTGCTGGCGCCCTTGGTGCTGGCGCCCCTTGGTGCTGGCGCCACTTGGTGACTGGCGCCCCTTGGTGACTGGCGCCCCTTGGTGACTGGCGCCCCTTGGTGCTGGCGCCCCTTGGTGCTGGCGCCCCTTGGTGCTGGCCAGTGGCGTAGCTCGTACGCAGGAGTTACAATTGAAGAGACTACAATAATAATAACATTATTATTAATAATAATAATAATTGAATACACCTGCCCTAATAGCCACACACCCTCAATTACCCCAGCCCCATTTTACAGCTGAGAACAGCAATGCAGAGTCAAGTGTCTTGCTCAAGGACACAAATTTTTCCGAGTGGGTCGAGAATCGAACCCCCGACCTTCCAGTCGTCAGTCCGACGCTCTGACCACTAGGCTACAACCCCCAGCGCAACTCCAGTGTGGGCGATTGAGGGGGGGCCTCTCTGCCCTCTTCTGCCGCCTCTGGTGCTGGCGCCCCGCCACACACGCGGCGCCACCCTCGTATGAAAATCCTGAGAGATAAAAGAAAAATTTGAGAAGTCAGTTGAGCTAGGGGGGGGGGCACAGAGGACTGCACAGGTGGCAGTTCTATACATGTATAGGCTGTGCTATAAAATGCTACAAAGGCATGCATATGTTCCTATTGTCATTCATTCTCAACAATTCAGCAAACCTGAACAGCAAAATTGCTCAGATCCGTCTGCATTCATAATTCTTTGTCTTCGCAGCATATTGAACTTCCATTCAACACTGAGGAGAGAATTTCATTAAAGTTCTTTGAGAGCACAGCCGCTGCAGTGTAAACCTGAACCGACTCAAAATGATTAGCAATGCAGTGCTGTACAATTCATTGTCGGTTGGGGCCCGCACTTGCCTACTGCTTTGTCTGCCTGCAATTGCAGTGCAATAGCTTTGAAATAGATGATGCTGCATATTATTGAGGATCAAAGTGGACCTTTACCTGTAGTGCGAATTACCCTCTCATCTACACCTGAGAATCATCACCCTCTCATCTACACCTGAGAATCACCACCCTCTCATCTACACCTGAGAATCATCACCCTCTCTCATCTACACCTGAGAATCATCACCCTCTCTCATCTACACCTGAGAATCATTACTCTCTCATCTACACCTGAGAATCATTACTCTCTCATCTACACCTGAGAATCATCACCCTCTCTCATCTACACCTGAGAATCATCACCCTCTCTCATCTACACCTGAGAATCATCACTCTCTCATCTACACCTGAGAATCATTACTCTCTCATCTACACCTGAGAATCATCACCCTCTCATCTACACCTGAGAATCATCACCCTCTCTCATCTACACCTGAGAATCATCACCCTCTCTCATCTACACCTGAGAATCATCACCCTCTCTCATCTACACCTGAGAATCATCACCCTCTCTCATCTACACCTGAGAATCATCACCCTCTCTCATCTACACCTGAGAATCATCACTCTCTCATCTACACCTGAGAATCATTACTCTCTCATCTACACCTGAGAATCATCACCCTCTCTCATCTACACCTGAGAATCATTACTCTCTCATCTACACCTGAGAATCATCACTCTCTCATCTACATCTGAGAATCATCACTCTCTCATCTACATCTGAGAATCATTACTCTCTCTCATCTACACCTGAGAATCATCACCCTCTCTCATCTACACCTGAGAATCATCACTCTCTCATCTACACCTGAGAATCATCACCCTCTCTCATCTACACCTGAGAATCATCACCCTCTCTCATCTACACCTGAGAATCATCACCCTCTCCCATCTACACCTGAGAATCATTACTCTCTCTCATCTACACCTGAGAATCATCACCCTCTCTAATCTACACCTGAGAATCATCACCCTCTCTCATCTACACCTGAGAATCATCACCCTCTCTAATCTACACCAGCAACATCTACACTTTTAAAGCAAAAGGCCAGTTAGCTCACCTAGCAATGTTGAGTTACCGCATACCCAACTTAGCAACGCAATTATGTGTTCACCTTTACATTACATTACTTTACATCAAACGCAAAACCATCGTAAAAGACTCGACGGGAAAAGTTGTTTGCAAAGTCGAGTATTTAATGTAGCCAATATTTTTCAACAGAGGTGTAGCAGGGCGTCGGTCTGACTTCGACTGTGCAGTGGTCCTGTTTATTGAGTGCAGATTTCAGTTAGAAAACTCGTTATTTGTCAATACTTCTGGGCTGCTTGTAGCTAATATTTGATGCTACCTGATGGGTAAGTTAGCAGTGTACTTTTACTTTTACTGTTTGCTGTCATCATAACTAGTGAAAGTGATGAGAGATTGAGAGAGAGAGAGAGAGAGAGAGAGAGAGAGAGAGAGAGAGAGAGAGATGTAGAGAGATAAGAAAGATGTAGTGAGATGAGAGATAGATGTAGAGAGATGAGAGAGATGTAGTGAGATGAGAGATAGATGTAGAGAGATGAGAGAGATGTAGTGAGATGAGAGATAGATGTAGAGAGATGAGAGAGATGTAGTGAGATGAGAGACAGATGTAGAGAGATAATAGATAGATGTAGAGGGATAAGAGAGAGGGGTAGAGAGATGAGAGAGAGGTGTAGAGAGATGAGAGAGAGGTGTAGAGAGATGAGAGAGAGGTGTAGAGAGATGAGAGAGAGGTGTAGAGAGATGAGAGAGAGGGGTAGAGAGATGAGAGAGAGATGTAGAGAGATGAGATAGATGTAGAGGGATAAGAGAGAGGGGTAGAGAGATGAGAGAGAGGTGTAGAGGGATAAGAGAGAGGGGTAGAGAGATGAGAGAGAGGTGTAGAGAGATGAGAGAGAGGTGTAGAGAGATGAGAGAGAGGTGTAGAGAGATGAGAGAGAGGGGTAGAGAGATGAGAGAGAGATGTAGAGAGATGAGATAGATGTAGAGGGATAAGAGAGAGGGGTAGAGAGATGAGAGAGAGGTGTAGAGAGATGAGAGAGAGGTGTAGAGAGATGAGAGAGAGGTGTAGAGAGATGAGA
>NIVC01000859.1:380000-427560 GCA_002269645.1 Macrostomum lignano | reverse complement strand
TGTTTTGGTATTTGGTTGCATCGAAACGAACGAATTCATCTGAGATTATGGCCGAAGAATCCTTACACCAGATTATTTTGACTAACTCTGCTGAAACGTGGGGCGTACATCCTGAAATATGTCGGTCAAATGTCGACGCAATGTAAAAATTTTTATTTTCTAGCGTCGTAGATGGACTTCGAAAACGTCGGCCAAAATGCAACATCGCCGAAGTCGGGTTACTGTACTGGTATGCGCCACCCTTCATGTTGCAAGAGTTGTGACCTGTAATACTCTGCATCAACGGAACCACCATCAGATTTGAATCTTGATTCCGTCGAGATAAATGCTATGACCCGGCCAACACTGTTCATGCAATTTTGAGCAAACGTGGACTTCCGAAAAATGTGCATCGATACAACCGTAACTTCTAGCGGCTTTCATTTTTTAGATTACGTTTTCAAATGAGTAAATTGGCAGCTTACCCACTCAGCAGCTCAACTAATCCGTCAGATCTATACGGATTCTTAGTAGCCAAGTTCAAGGCAGTCCTGCCCTTTCGTTCGATGGCCGTCCAGTCAGATCCGGCAGACAGCAGAACCCAGCCCACCGCGTCAGCATTGCTGAGTCTCTCCGCACTGGCCGCCACCATCAAGGGTGTGAGTCCGAACTGGGCTGTGCTGTTTGATGACGCTCCAGCATCCATTAGCGCATTAGCTGCGATGGGGCTACCGCTGCCAGCTGCCCGATGCAGACAGCTCTCTCCTGACACCGCTGCGCAGGTGGCATCAGCAGTTGCAGCAGGCGAGCCCACAATTCCGGATCATTCAGTTCCTTGTTGGCAGCTGCCCACATTGGCAGGGTGAAGCCGCGGGCGTCAGGCAGGTCGCAGTTGCTTCGAGTCACAACTCGTCGCAGCTCCATCGCGTCACCGGATCTTGCCAGCTGCTCCAGCTCAGCTCTGATCGCCTCTTCCTAAATATTTTTGCAAGAATTTTACAAATTCTAAAAGCATACAAAAGACTTGCCATTTATGAGCTAGGAGCAGGCAGCGAGAGACAAGCCAGGGAATACTAGAAGCTACCATTGTATGCTGTTACTTACCCTGAGATTGAACTAACCCACCGTGCACCAAATCCGTTCCAACTACATGTAACTCACGAAATCAGCTTCTCCTTTACAATCAGATATACGACTAGATGGGGCACTGGACTTACCTGTAAACTTTTTGCTGTCCATCCCCAAATTATATTTGATATCAAGGGACACTGCTGGACTACATTCCGTTGACCATACAGGGACAGAGAGAACTTTTGTAGGAGGTAACTTGAATTGAACCTATAAATACACTGAACATATGAATATATACACTGAACAGCTGAACATATAAATACATTATCGAATAACCATAATGTACATGCATATGTACGGTCTTGGCCTGAAATGCCCCGACTTAGCAAATAATATGTATGATTTAGCGGAAAATATGCGGAACTACATATGTAAAACTACACTACATGCAGAACCAACATGCTGTGCTGATCTCAAATGATCTCAGGCTTCATCGCTAACTTGATGATGAAGGGGATGATGACTTAAGTCTCGGCGAAACTAGTTAAATCGTCAAGTTTTCTCACTGGACGAGACCGGGATGGCTCTGACATCCAGACCCACAAACTAGCTACTCTACTGGGAGACCTCTCAGACTCCAGGGGACTTTGCAGGAGCCGAGCCAAAAGTGCCAATTTTGAGACCATGAATCATCATTCAAGTTATAAAGAACGTAGTTGAGAGAGGAGCCAAGCTGAGGGTAAAAAACTTTTTGGAGTAAAAACGTGACGGGTCATGGGCAAATCCATCTGAGTGCAACACCACAGAAAAATGTGCAAACTTACGGATTCTGTGAGGCCGTGAATAAACCCCGATCTATCCACCGATAGTCGCAGCTCTCTAAAAATAGTTTTAAATGTAATTTTATTTGTAACTAAACAGATCCGGGATATGCCTGCCTACTTTGCTATGGAGAAACCTGTAAATTACGGTAAATAACGTTTCAGAGTCAGAGTTAGCAAGAACTCACAGCTCAATTTCCGCAGCCATATCTTTGTAGCCACTGCGCCGAGCAAGATCCAACGCTGTTTGCCCGTCGGCATCTGTCTGACCAAGCAGCTCTTCTCTTGTTTCGTTTCCAAACCTCCTACTGTTGTTCCAGGCCTTCTGCCGCAACAGGTGCAACAGGTGCTTGGCGCATCTCCAGCTGCCGGTCCGCGACGCCTCCATCAGCGGAGTGGCGCCCTGCTGGTTCGACAGCCACTTCGCATTGAACGGCAGCAGCTCCAGCAGCCGCAGATGGTCCCGCTGGGCCGCAAGGTGAGCAGCCGTGTTTCCAGTTTGATCAGCTGCCATGGGATCCGCGCCCAGCTGGATTAAGTACCGTATGCACTTTTCAGACTGTACGATTGTCGAACGAGTGCCAGCCACCAGCATGAGGACAGTCCTACCTGCCCCATCAGCCGCAGCTACCAGCTGCTCTGTAGCCTGCTGACGTAGCAGAGGGTAGTCACCGCGGATGACGAGCCTGCAGAGCTTTTGTAACTGAAAGTTCCAGTATGGTTTTTGGTCATGCTTCATGTTTGTCTGGTAGAAATAGACAGTTTAAACCTTGGCAGGAAATATAAGATTGTAATTTTTTAAGCTGCAAAATCGCAGTTGAGTTGCAAACAAACAAGGTCGGGTTTCCAAACTTCTAGATGGCACCCCCTATAGATGGCACCCCCTATAGATGGCACCCCCTATAGATGGCACCCCTATAGATGGCACTATAGATCCTATAGATGGCACCCCTATAGATGGCACCCCCTATAGATGGCACCCCTATAGATGGCACCCCTATAGATGGCACCCCCTATAGATGGCACCCCCTATAGATGGCACCCCTATAGATGGCACTCCTATAGATGGCACCCCCTATAGATGGCACCCCCTATAGATGGCACCCCCTATAGATGGCACGCCCCGAGAATCAGCCTTCAGACAGCTCGCTAGCAACCAGGCACACCTCCAAGTCCATAAATCTCGAGAAGCGTTAGCCCTAAAAAAATTTTAATGTAACAAAATATCGCGGGTAAAAATTTGAAAATCAATTGTAACCCGCAAAAAGCTGTCAAGCCGATGGATTTTGGAGTTGCAAACTCGCGATCTAATATGTACGACTTTAGTGAAGGGATGGTGATCAGGAGTGCAAAAGAGCTGGGAAAAGTGGGAACTCAAAGGGAGGAAAAGAAAATTCCTGGCAGTTGAGTAGGGAGGAGCAGATTTTTAGGGCAGTTCAACAACAAAAGCGTCATTTGGGACTTGTGATTGTCTCGTTATTCACAGCCATTAAATCCAACCCGAAGCCCGTAGCCACTTACAAGGGGAATTTCAGAGGTTATTGCAAGGAGAAGCTACATGTAATTTATTCAAAAATTTGTATTCCATTCTTTGTTAGCTCCCCAACGGGGGCGCTGATTTCTACGCTCGCAGTTATCAACTATAATTTAGCTAACTATCGCAGTTATCAACTATAATTTAGCAAACTATCGCAGTTATCAACTATAATTTAGCAAACTATCGCAGTTATCAACTATAATTTAGCTAACTACGACAATACATGTACTACGTACTATCAACAAGAAAGCATTATTGAATTTAATGTTAGACATACATGTAGATTTGGGGATCAATTTTGCACAATTGAAATATTAAACTTTCTTACCTCGACATCTCTGTAGTCTGCGCACATCTTTCTTAGAAATCGCCCTTGAAATGCTTGAGAATTGAAATTACCCTGTGCTAGCTTCGTAATGTTGTCTCTATTGTGCAGCTGTGCAATCTGTGAGCTATTTAAGATTTTAAGAGCCAGACAGAAAAATCTAATGGGTACATACTCATACTTAGCCCCTAACCCCCATAAAGAACAGGCCAGTCTAAATTATTTAGGAATAGAAATGCTTGCGTTCAAGAAAGAAAATTTGTTAGCAAAGCTATTCAGATTCAGATACTTTAGCCAGATAAGATCAGATAAGATCTAAGCTCAACCGTCTGAGCAGTCAGAATTACTAATAAATAGAAATTGGACAGCAAACTCGGGTCGGAGCGGTAGGGTTGGCCTATATTTGAATAATTTTTTTTGTCTTCTGAGTTTCAAATGTTAAATAAAGACTATGTTAAATGAACTTTATTAAGGAACCCATGCAATGAGCTTAGATAACTAAGGCGACTGAGTCAGTTTTAAAGGTAAGCTCGTTCCTCGTTCCTACAACCTCCCTCATTTTCAGGAGGGTTGTGCTGTCTCTATTGGCCGACCATTAGGGACTGAGAACTGAGAGCCTGTGTTTATCCATGTGCACCCATCACTCTCTCCAATTTAATGAAATGGTTTGCTTATTTCTCTGTCCAAAAATAGTTTTTTTTCTGTATATTAGATGGATGGGACAAATGGCAGTTGCTACAATGAATAAACATAGCAAGAATTCTACTAATTCCACTGCAAAGATTTTTGACAGCTTTTGCAAAAAAGGTAGCTTCGGAGGATTAGTAGTACTTGGTGAAGAGCAACTTAATGATAGTCCCAGAACTCGAATCCGCATCGAAGAAGACAAGAAGACTTGAATTGATAGTAAAACTCTTAATGCCATCAAGTCCATCAATCGCAGACGTGTTTCAAAACTCTGTTCTGTTGATTAGTTGGTAATTGTGGTTGAAAATTTGAACAACATCAGCAGAATAAAACAAATGACGTTCCTAATTGAAGACAAGCATCGAGCTGCTTTGTCAGAGAGTTTAATTAATCGGGAGAAAATCATGTATACGTCGTGTCTTAGGTTCTCACCTGACACACCTGTACAATTATATCAGTTTGTGTTTCCAAGAATCTGCAACAATAATTTCGCGTGTATTTGCTTGTTTCTTTTCATTTTTCATTCAAATAGTATAAGTTGACCAAAAAGATCTAAATTTAATAATAAACCTTTTAAAAAAGGTAAGTTTTAGGTGTAAAACGATTGTCGTCAGTGCCAGGAAAAATGGCGAAAAAACCGGAAGAAAATCTGTAAGAATGTGACGAATTTAATCTGGCAGTCCTTGGCAGAACAAGACCGAACAAGACCGAAGAAAAATGCAAGTATAGCGCAGTCCAATATTCAATTGAATTTATATATATTTTGCTTGCTTAGTTGGCCAAGTTTTTTATTTGTTTTTGAGTAGCGACGAAAAACGAACAGTTAATATAAAACGATAGATGATACAGCGAATTGTAATTGGCTGAGAGTTACGATGGGCGCTGGGCAAATTATTGATTTGTTAAAAATTCATCACTTGCCGACATATAAAAGCCGATTCAATGAATGTACTCGTACACAGAATTCATACAAAATATGATACACTTACCAGGTACGTAGTAGTCTACTGATAGTAAAAATGATAGTAAAACAATGAAGTTTTCCACAAGTCCCCCGTCACAAGAAGAAGCTAAAAAAGAGAGTAACGGAAGGTAACGCGAGTTAGAAAAATTAAAGCAAATTTTTTATTTCGTTACCATGAAAACTCAATAAAACGTTAATTTTTTATACGTTTGAAAGAATTCCTTATTATTCTAAGTGCTTTTTCACTATGAGGGGATGTGCTACTTTTAGGAACTTGTTCCAAGTAATGAACGGATGTCATCCTGGGGATTTTCCATCATAGTATCATAGTAGCTAATGCTTGATTTTTCAGCCCTTTCCCCAAATGGGGGGCTAAAATTGCTAGTCCAATATAGTTAAAATTGCATTTTTAGATAGATCTAATGAGGTTAAGGTGAACTGGCACGCAATTGAGTAGGCAAAACTAAATAAAAAGTCCTTTCTAGGAAAACCAAAAGACAATGTACAATAGAGCGAGAGAAACACTAAGTTTTCTATCCATACATTCTTTGCTACAACAGCTGTCGTGACCGTGAGCAAACCCAACGGTTCAAATTATTGATTTTTTACTTTACACTGACTTTACCATTAACTTAAATTAATGTACAAGTACGCTTGTACAAGGCAGAGCTAAAATATTTTGTGCGGTCTGCAACACAATTAGTCTGCCTTCAGTTGTTTGAATGGTGCACAAAAAAGCCCTAGCGTGAGCGTCGCATACGTGTACGAGTATATCAACTCCTTTCAGACAGAATAATTAAAATAAAACTGTCTGTCTGTACACTTCTCGTAGCAACTGAAATGGCTATGGCTGATTCAGATAATTCTAAAGTGACAATATCGGTAAGTAAGTAAATAAGTAAGTAAGTAATTAAGTAAGTAAGTAAGTAAGTAAGTAAGTAAGTAAGTAAGTAAGTAAGTAAGTAAGTAAGTAAGTAAGTAAGTAAGTAAGTAAGTAAGTAAGTAAGTAAGTAAGTAAGTAAGTAAGTAAGTAAGTAAGTAAGTAAGTAAGTAAGTAAGTAAGTAAGTAAGTAAGTAAGTAAGTAAGTAAGTAAGTAAGTAAGTAAGTAAGTAAGTAAGTAAGTAAGTAAGTAAGTAATTTTAAATTTACAGAGACTTTCAGAGTTGGTAATCCGTGGTGATTACAACGAGTTGCGGAAGTGGGCAACCAGAAAGTTGGTATCCTCTAGAGATGCCGGCAAGACCGTGCTCTTGCTCATCGCGGACTCTCCATGGACTCCTGTACAGGCCGAAAAGTGTACACTATACTTGTTACACCTGGGTGCAGATCCAAAAGTAACTGACAGGGCGGGAGACACGGCTGCTCATCTGGCGGCCCGGCGGGACCACGTGCGGCTGTTGGCGCTGCTGCCGTTCCATGCGAAGTGGCTGCCGAACCAGCAGGGCGCCACTCCACTGATGGAGGCGGTGAAGAGCGGCAGCAGGAGATGCGCCAAGCACCTGCTACACCTGCTCCGGCAGCGAAGACTCAGTGAGTGCAGCGAACGTAAAAACTCCAAGAGAGAAAAGCTACTTGGTGCGAAAAATGTCGACGGGCGGACAGCTTTGGACATTGCGTTGAAAAACAAAAACAGTCAATTAGCGGGCGATATTGTGCGGTGAGTTGGAAGTCGAATCTATAAAACAAAATTCTTTCTTTCTTCCCTTTGAAGTAAGTCAACTGAAATTTGAAAATTGTCAACTATTTTTTTCAGGGAAATGTACCTCACTTTAGATCAGAATGGTCTGATTTCTGGCCTGTCTGCACAGGTGAGTGACATTCTGCGTGACTTTGCAGATATTTTTCTCATATGTCTGTAATTATAGTGTTGCTTTTAATCGTGTTAATCTGAAATATTCACTCTTGCAGGATCTCACTGCTAGAGAGGAGCTGGAACAGCTCGCCAAGACAGGCGACTTTGCCAGACTTCAGCAAGCTGTCACCCGTTGCAGCTGCGACTTGCCTGACCGCATAGGCGCAACCATCTTGATGCGGGAAGCTGTTTTCAGCAATTCCGAAGATTCAGAACTGTGGAAGCAGCTTCTGCGCGAAGGAGATCCCACCTGCGCGGACGTGTGGGCTGCCAGCTGCGTGCACTGGGCAGCCAGTGGTGGCCATTCTTCAGCGGTCAGGGATCTCCTTGACGCCGGGGCGTCCGTCAACATCCGAGGTCCGAACGGTAACACGGCGTTGATGTTCGCGGCGGTCCTGGCGCCTCCGGCCAAGGCTGCCGAGGTTGGTCGAACTCTTCTAAAAGCGGGTTGCGATTGGAGCATGAAGAATTGGAAAGGCCAAACAGCTCTGGCTTTGGCAGAGATGAATGACAGAAGCGAACTGGCGCAGTTGCTTGAAGAGTAAGTTGTGCTGAAGTGAACGTGGCGGCCCAGGCTTGATTCCAAGTGCAGTCACATTAATTTGGGGCTACATGTAAATTGAAATCTCGGCTTGGCTCTGCTCGTGCAATTAACGAGGCCCTTGAGGGCCAACTTTAAAGGCACAGTGAAGTGTACATGCCTAACTATAAATAAAGTCAGGGCTGCTATACACTCCTGTGTGAGTGTGTGCCTGTGCGTATGACTGCGTACGTATCCGCGAGCTTGTGTGCCTGCTCAGGGGAGTCGGCGGAATGAGTGCAGTAATGCCTCTCGCCCGTTGTGTGACAATTTCGCGTAAAGTGCGCCAGGGTGCACACTGCCCCTTCCTCTTAAAAAAATTACTTTGAAACCGTGTTCTTATCACCTCGATTGGTTCTTGCATCCAAATACATAGCTGTTTTTCTGTTTTTTAGGTACGAAAAGAGAAAATTCTTTGATGAGCCGTTGCAACTGCCGTAAGTGTTACTTTTTCACTTGTATGGTGAGCTTGCCAGCATTTCACGTTTAACTGGCATAAAAAAGCCACAGCATCTAGCTTCTTGATTCCATTTTAGGCCTCCATACCGTGAAAGCTGGACTGTAAAACGACTAATAGGAAGCGGAGGCTGCGGAACAGTGCACGATGTTGTCACGGACATTGGGGTTCGCTGCGTTGCCAAGACTCTCAGGCTGCCTATGCAACACGGAGACGAGCAAGGCACGGTAAGAGCAAATGTGAAGAAGGCAATCAACAGCGAGAGAAATCTTCTCCAGCTGAAGCACGACAACATTGTCAAGTTCCTGCACATCGCTCATACGGGCCCCTCTAAAGTCGTAGTGTTCATGGAATTGCTTGAAGGCTTCAGCATGGAGAGGTTTCTCGGCGGGAAGCCTATCGCTGAGGTGAAAATCCGCAAATTCATCTCTCAGGTAAGATCTTGACTTTTAGGTGAGTTGTTGTGGATGTGGCTCATATACATGTCAACTGACGGATCAATTTAATCAACTCCTGTGTCTGCAGATCTGCAGCGCGCTGGACTACATGCACAGCCAACAGCCGCCTGTGATCCACAGGGACATCAACTGCGCCAACATTATTGTACTCGCTGACAACACCCGGATAAAGCTGATTGATTTCGGCCTGTCAATCAAACTGGAGGAGTCAGTCAGCCACTATTCGGCTTCCGCCGCGACACCGAAAGGCACGTTGAACTTCATGGCGCCGGAGCTGGTGGCGCCGGAAGGTTCAGCCAGACCGAAGTACAGCAGAGAGTCGGACGTCTGGGCGCTCGGCTGCTCGCTCTATCAGATGACATCCGGGAAGAGGCCATTTTCAAGCATTCAAAACCTTCTGCAGCTGACTGTCCAGCTGGATAGAAACGGTGCCCCAGACCTTCCAGACGGTTGCTCCGCTAAGCTGAAGGACTTCTACAGCTGCTGCACCCAGAGGAACAGAAAAATGCGAAAATCTGCATCGGAGCTGATGCAGCACAAGTTCCTGACTTGAATTAATGCGCTTTTAATTAAGTCTTACTAATTGCCAAATTGTTAAATCATATAACTGTGACAATACGAGTATACTCAAATATCGTACTTAAATGTGTTATCAAGGATGTAATAAATGTTTCATCTGTTTACAATTCCAGTTTTCTTCTGTGTCTATAATATCTATTCGAAGATGGCTTTCTCGTATCAGAGGCTACCTCTGCCAATTTTATCGGGAAGTCGAAGGGACGTATCATATTAATAATCAAAATCTGGTTCCAAAAAACAAAGCAGTTTTTCTTAAAGTAACTTTACCCCGACAGGTAACATGAGCTGGAAAATTTACCTCAACTCTTCGAAGACTCTCTGAGAAATTTCCGGTACGTAGACATTATAAATGCTGTGGTGGCAGCTTCAAGCTACTCATAGTAGTATCACGTTTCTTGGAAATTTTTCAAGGGCAGATTTTACCACAGAATATAGACAGAATGCCCGATCAGCCCTCTCGCAGAAAAATCTGTTACAAAAAGTATTTGCATATTTAGCTACTTTTGTGGTGAAGAAAGATAGTAGCCACTTATACTTACGCGTATGCGGCTTGGAAAGGTTCTGCCATAGACGACTGAGACTGCGAGTAGCAGCAGCCGCTGCCACAGAATATACAGTATATTCTGTGGCAGCGGCTGCTGCAACTGACATGAATAAGGCAGTGATTAGCAGCAACGAAGGCATTAAACAGAGACAACTGTAACACTGTAACTGTAACTATTGGTTTAGCAACGCTGTACACCAATCTGAGGCTCCACCATTGGTGCAACAGTCAGCGAATTCTGGCGCAAAAGAGGAAAAGCGGAAGAGGGACGGCACTTGTACCAGTGCAGAGAAAGCTGAGGCGACTGAACGCTGATTGAGGAATGCAATTGATTGGGGAAAGTTTACAATGTAATTTGAACTGGAGCAGCGAATACAAATTGGAGTAAATTGGTGAATTGTATTGTTAATAATAATAATTAAAATGTTTCAAATATGTTTTTTGTTTCAAATAAATGATTGGGGACAACGTCTACGGTTTTATTCCAATTTGGGCACTGCCAAACCTGTTAATTTTAAATTCTGAAGCAATATCTACACTGTAAGTTTATAGAATCATACGCAAAGTCTACATATATTATAAATATATATATATATGCATATCGAATTTTCATAACTACTGCTCCGCTTCACCACAAAAGTAGTTTGTTTGCATATTAATTTCTAAACATCCCGCGACAGCCGATCGGGCATTCTGTCTATGTTCTGTGGATTTTACCCAAAAATGACATAAGGAGATAGAAGGTTTTAATTTTTTCAAAGCAAAAATTGTTATTACTTTTGATAGGAGGCAAATCCAATATTCATATATTAATGTCTTGCCTTGCTTATAATTCTTGAGACATTCATAGAGCTTTTCGTTTGTAAAATTAAAATTCCGGTAATTTGATATCTTACGTACACGTCATATGCCTAAAGTCATAAAAACAAACAAATATGCAAATTAAATACAAATTCTTCATTTCAACTAAATATAGTTCCAAACCTGGCTGACCTTAATAACATATTTATACATAGAGTTTACTAATTTTGTCCTAACGTATTCTGGGAACTTCTAGAAACTTATCTAGCACACCCCGAGTCGGGAGTAGCACAACCATTAAGGCTCGTTCACACCGCCATCAAATGAGGCCAATTTTCGAGTGATCACACTAAATTTGAGTTGATGAATAACGAATCTTTGACAATGACTTCAGTCGAGCCTAAATTGTACATATATATTTTGAGCAAGTTTGAGAAAGCTATTTTGTACATTGTACCAGTGTACAGTCTGTATCAGAGTACAAAGGCCAGCGCTCTTATTGATATAACTGGCGCGAGCTAACGAACAACCTAGCAAGCATATTACACTTTCCTGTTGGTTCTTTTTCCTGGTATTTCGATTGTCAGGGTGCCGAAGGTCGTATAGAACAGGATTTTCTTGCAACTTGTGTACCAGGGGTTCCAGCGGCAATCAACGGGCGCCCTGTTTTTCACGCTTGCTCATTTTCGCTTATGTCTGGGTTCGGCAAACATTTTTATCTCAAGGGCTAGATAGAGATCCTATAGAGCATAACTGCGGTCCGGAGGAAGGAGAAGATGAGAGGGAATAAAAAAGAAATAATGGAGATAGGAGAAAGGAGAGGCGAGGGAATGGAGCAAAGAGGAGACGAGAGGAGAGGAGAGATGAGAATTAGGTTAGGGGAGTAGAAAAGAGGAGAGAGAGGGAGAGGAGGAAGAAGAGAGGAGAGAGGAGGAGAAGAAGAGAGGAGAAGAGAGAAGAAAACTGAGAAGAGACCAACATTAAGGGCCGGATTGCTAGTGTGGAGCTTCAAAGGACCGCTAAGGTTGGACAGAGAGGCTTTGCAAGCCGCATGTGTCCTGCCGGCCGGAGTTTGCCGACCCCTGGCTCATGTGAAAATAAAATAGTTAATAACCTGACTGGTGTGATGACCAATCAATTGTGAAGCGACAGTCAAACTAGATGGAGAGTTGTTGAAATAGAGTGGCTTGAGTTGAGTTTTGTGTGTTGCGCAACTTCGAGTGCTGTGTAAGAGGCAAGCGACCAATTTACAGCGTTTTAGTTAATCAACTGGCCCTCGCGTTATTAACTTTTGTCGCTGAATTTGAAAATTTTCTATGTTAGCTGAGATTTCAAGTGATCACAGAAAAATGAGGAAATGCTGTGTAGTCAAACTAGTCGTGTGACTTGGTCTTTCATTTGATTGCAGTGTGATTGAGCCTTTACTCGTACTACTAGTACTACTACTACTACTACAGCCAAGGCTCTTTGGCTCCTTTCTGCCGAGCACTGCTCATCGGCCTTCAAATCGGAATTCAAGTTCTTAACTATGCAACAGAAAACCGTAAAATTATTATACAGGAAGGCAAAATAAATTACTTATTTTGTTCGTCAAATCAAGTATAGTTGACAGCATGCATTATATAAGATTTTAAAACTATGGATATATGCGTAATGATCATAGTTGTGAGTGCCATTATGGCTGTCCTGTCGAATTTAAGTTCACTTGAGTTGAGTTCTTGAGTTCTATCTCTCTTTTCTTCGAAGCTAAAAATAAAACTATTCTGCGTTCGCTACCAAACAGACTGTACACAGCTGTTTGAGTACATTTGCATTGCGCAGTTTCGGTTTTCATTTGCAGCTATTTTTAGACTACAGAGTTTGACGATCTGATCTTTAAAACACTCGATTAGTTCTAATCGGCGATAAGTGTTTACAAATTCAAATGGTTGTGTTTTTAGCTTACTTTCTATAGGTATATATAGTAACTAATTAAGTGTCACATCGGCGCCTATGGTCGAGAGTCCATGAACGCTATTCTCAAGCTCGGCGTAAGAAAGGTATCCTAAGGACTTTCTTTTTCACTGGGGCTTGATAAAAATTCGATTTTACTTCTTACTCGAACTCCGACGATTGCTTCAACAGCATCATATAGTCGGTTTAGCCATCGTGTCTTCTTACGACGCCCAGCAAAAGTCCCAACTATTACCATAGACTTGGAGTTCCACTGAAAAAGAAGAGCCAAATTAAACGGCCGACCAACCCACTACGTGGGGGTAAATTTCTAAGAAAGCTCGGGCTCGTCGGTTTCGACCATAGACAAAAGTCGACCAATCAATGCGAACTCAAAAAGCACTCGGCGTTGATAGAAATTAATTCATTATTACATGAAAATTACGATAAACTATCAACATGATAATGGTGAAAAATTCAAAATATTACACTATAAATAATATTTTAGTTATCAGCTAGGCTGCCTCTCATCGAGTTACTAAACCGAGTCGAGTTTGACAGTTTTTTTCATTAGTTTCCTTCTTAATGGTCGATTTGTTGCTAAGATTAATACAGATAAGTTTTTGGAATTCACAGGACAAATTATGCCTACACAGTATATCTACTTAGAAGTACTT
The DNA here is from genome assembly GCA_002269645.1 of Macrostomum lignano. Taxonomy (NCBI): domain Eukaryota; kingdom Metazoa; phylum Platyhelminthes; family Macrostomidae; genus Macrostomum; species Macrostomum lignano. Next base: position 414,295 of record NIVC01000859.1, on the reverse strand, counting down.
CTCGAGTCTGTTTTCTAGTTTACAATTTCTGACAGTAAAAAGGTGCACAGGTTCAGTACACTGTCATTGAAAAAAATAAGGCTAGTTCATTTTCTCACCTAAGTCTAAGATAAGTGTTGTTGCTTACAGGCAGCTGGCCTAAGTCTAAGTCTGAGTTTCAGTTTTTAAAATAGAATTCCATTCTTCTCATTGTACATAGAAATATTCTAGACTGAAAACACTCCATCGGAGACAAATTTCCATAATTGGACTTCAAGAAGCCAAGCTTTTGTGCTCATCCATCGCCAAAGATGGACTTGAGACCGTTTTACAGTGGACCGCCATTGCCATATTTGGTTTGTATCGGTGAGACCTGACTATCCTTTGATGAAGATAAATATACAGCAGCTTTCTAGGACTTGCAGCTGCAAGTCGGGATTGTTCGGACAAAATCCAAGAATTACAAAACAAAATAACTCCTGGTTACTGAGCTGCAAGAGTGAACGCGACTGGGTAAGTGCCAGCTCATTGATTTGTTTATATTTCGACTTGATCGCAAACCAAGGTGTTATGGTTGGACATGCTGTTAGCAAGGTGGATGTACCAGGTTGTACACATATATTGAGGCTCGCTTAGCACAGCAATGGTTTTTAAGGTGATCAACTTTTCATTTGTCACATAATCTTCTGCCAATTTTTCTTTTCTACTTTAAAAAAAAATCATTTCAATACTTTGATATGCTGTTTTATCATTTTTTGCGATCACAAATAAATCAATTCCATTATCCCATTCTTAAATCCGGATCCATTCTTCCCCACTCTTCCCCACTCACCCCCACTCTCCCCCACTCTCCCTATTTCTCTCTACTCTCCCCCACTCTCCCCCACTCTCCCCCACTCTCCCTATTTCTCTCTACTCTCCCCCACTCTCCCCCACTCTCCCCCACTCTCCCCTACTCTCCCCCACTCTCCCCCACTCTCCCCCACTTTCTCCCACTCTCCCCCACTCTCCCCCACTCTCCCCCACTCTCTCCCACTCTCTCCCACTCTCCCCTACTCTCTCCTACTCTCTCCCACTCTCTCCCACTCTCCCCTACTCTCTCCTACTCTCTCCCACTCTCTCCCTACTCTCTCCTACTCTCTCCCACTCTCTCCTACTCTCTCCCACTCTCTCCTACTCTCTCCCACTCTCCCCCACTCTCTCCGACTCTCTCCCACTCTCTCCCACTCTCTCCCACTCTCTTACTCTCCCGTACTCTTCCCCACTCTGTCCTCCACCCTTCCTTACTCTCTTCTACTATCTTCCCTCTCCGACTCTCTCCCATATCAAGACATATTATCACTATACATCAAACCTAATTAGCTACTCATTTATCCAATTCAGCAAATAAGTCGAGTGGCGGATACTTTTGGTTGTTGATATTGTAATCCAATGACTTAGGATATCCATTGTCTTAACATAATTATTTCGGGATATAAAACTCTTAAACCCTTGAAAATGTCGCTTATTCCCGCAGCCGGTCTCTGTCAGTTTCTTTCTCACAGAGGAACATCCATAATCGCTTATGGATGCCGATGACGTGCACGGTGCTGCAGTGGGTGCAGATGGAGACTCAGAGGATCCGCCAAACTACAAGCAGATAGTTGATCGGCAAAGAGAATTAGGCCGCGAACAGCACACTATGGAGGAAGGCTCCAGGACGGAAGGCGAAGTCGAAGTTCAGTCCAAAGAAATTCAACCTGAGACTTCGACACCTCCTCCAAATCCGACGCCTCCTGCAAATCCGACGCCTCCTGCAAATCCGACGCCTCCTGCAAATCCGACGCCTCCTCCAAATCCGACGCCTCCTCCAAATCCGACGCCTCCTCCAAATCCGACGCCTCTTGCAAATCCGACGCCTCCTCCAAATCCGACGCCTCCTCCAAATCCGACGCCTCTTGCAAATCCGACGCCTCCTCCAAATCCGACGCCTCCTCCAAATCCGACGCCTCTTGCAAATCCGACGCCTCCTCCAAATCCGACGCCTCTTGCAAATCCGACGCCTCCTCCAAATCCGTCGCCTCGTACAATCCCGCCGCCATCGCCAGCTTCGCCCAATTCACAGTTGAGTCGGAAAATTAGTGACAGGCGCAAACTGCTTGAGTTGGCAAAGTCGGAAAATTTCTCAGAGGCAGTAGCTACTGTGCCTGCCTTGCCCGCTACGCCTTGTGCTCTTATTTCGGATGAGCGGCGTAAAACGGCTGCTCATCATGCTGCATCAAGCAAAGATGGAGCTGAGCTACTCGAAGCGCTAGCTAAGTTTGATAGAAACTGTCTGGAGGTAAAAGATGACACAGGACAGACGCCGCTACACTTGGCGGCAAAGTGCATGCCGATAGACGTCTGGGACAATCGAATCAAACCCTTCCTAACCAAAAGAAACGTCAATATTAAAGACAAAAAGGGAAACACTTGCGCTCACATTGCAGCAGAGGAAAATGAGGACAACGAAGGAGTAATTCTTCGCATAATAGTAGTTGCTGGACGCGAATGCCTGCATGAATATAACAAATGGGGCGAAACGCCTCTGAAAATTGCAATGAAATGCAGTTCTGGTAGTACCGTTGAAAAACTCTGCAAATATGTAAATCTTAAGCAGATAAAATGTTTCGATAATTCCGGAGAGACACTTGCTCACTATGCGGCAGAGAATCCTAAAATTCTAATTGCTGTTGACAAGCGTGTTTACGAACTTAAAAAGACCGAGAATTGTCTCCAATGGCCAAATCGTCATAAAGAAACGGTTTTGCAAGTTGCTCTTCAGAACTCTAACAACAGTACTGAAAAAGACATGGAGACGCTACTAGCGACAGCATTGGATCGCGAGAAAAATAATAATTGGAAAAATGGTTCAGGCTACTCGGTTCTGCATATCGCCTTTGAATATTGGGATGATAGATCCGACGAGGCAGAGGCAGTTCTAGCCAATTTAGTTCGTGACGCCGATAAGCAAGCCTTGGAAAAGAAGGATATTTACGGAAATACCTGTCTTCATATAGCGGCCAGTAGGAATAGACAAGGGGTATTAAAAGCGGCCCGGGAAAAGTACGGTTCAACTGAATTTCTTAACTGGAAAAACAACAGACAACAATCTGTTTTGTCCTATGCAATAGGATCTGTGACATTAAAAGAGCTGGAAGATACAGTAGAAATTAATAGTTCTCCCGACGTATTCGGAAACACTCTACTGCACTATCTGCTCCAGGACATGAGGTTGCCTGCTTCTGAAGAAGACTTAACTACTCTTGCGAAAGAAATTCTAGCCAAGATCAAGGTTCTTTTCAAACACGGCATAGATCTGAAAAGGGATAATCAAGCAGGGCAAAATTTTCTGCACCATGCTCAGCTAGAGCCTGAATTACTCAGACTTCTTCTCACTGAATTCTACACTCATGAGGAAAAAGATATTGACTTCAAGGACCTATATAAGCAAGTTGAGTTTGGTACGGATGGACTTCACTTGATACATTCCTTCTCTAGACATTTTGAGTTGGAAAAACTAATCGCTCCGCTGTCAAAGCTTTCCGGTATGGAGGAAGATGAACTGCTAAAATTGACTGTTTCCAAAGGTGTGTATAAGGAAGCTACCTGCCTGCACTTTGCCTGCGAGGGAGGCCACGAAGAAAACATTCTGTATTTGTTGAACAAGAATCAGAGGCTTAAAAAGCGCACAGAATCCGGAGAGTCATGCATTGACTTTGCTTTCAAAAGAGGTTCGCTATACGTATCTAAAGTTAGTAATGCTTACGAAAAATTTCAACAGAACTTACAGAATCAGTTTATAAGAAACGAAGTTCGCTTGTCAATTTTTCGCCTGATTGACCCACCGAGCAGAGCACTTCAGCTGCCCGATCAGGTGACAGCTCAGAAGAACCTCATACCAGCTTTACAATCTTTCTTTGATTCTAAAAAAGCAGCTGAGACTATTTCACGAAGAGAAAGAAGCGCATACATATTGTATGAAGCAGTAAGTGCACAAGGGAACTCAACAACATTATATCGAAGCGCCTTGCAATTAAACTTTGCTAACTTGATGACGGAGAGTAGACTTCTAGACATGCATGTACAAATAGTTCTAGAAAAAAATCGTCCTCAGAAGCCAAAACGAAATGTCTTCAATGTTTTTAATGTCATCACAGAAAAAAGCGAGACTTTTATTGAGCCTCCATCTGAACTGTCCGTGATTGACATATCGGATTATTACAACAACATCGAACTTCTGCCTGACTTGATTCTCACTCGACAGTTCGAATTGATTCCCGCCAGCATAGGAATTCTTAGCCGACTGCGCCTGAAAATTGCTGAACTGCGTTCTGAAGCTTCCGGAAAGCATGAAAAACTATTGAAGCTTCAGTGTAAAGTAGTTGAAATTTCTGTCAATGCATTGGATGGACTGTTTGCAAGCACAAAGTTCAAGAATCAACAGGAGGACGGAGACAGAGAAGAGACGCCTCAGACGCAGGAGTTGCTTTTCAACTACGTGCGAGGAAAATTTAGAGACGACGAGAAACAAACGGGCCCAAAGTTTCCTTGCCGAAACGAAAACGAAAATTCTCAAATAGATTGGTACACTATACTGGAAATGATCGAAGAGGCTGACTGCAATGAGCTCTTTGCAACTGACTGCATCTACAGCCTGACACAAAAGGATTGGAAGACGGGACGACGGCCTTGCAAATGCGGTTCCACTGCTGATTACAGCGATTCAAGTCTTCAGCCAAAAACCAACGAACAAAATCATAGCAATCCGTCCGAAATCACCCAGGAAAGCGCTGAAGCAGGCAATTTTGTCGGAAATCACACACAATGTAAAAAAGATTGCTGTTGTGAGTGCGCCTACGCACCAAGGACCAAATTCTGGATTCACTTTGTATCATTCGTAGCGCAGATTGTCTACTTAATATGGTTTACAATCGAGTTTGATTACTCTTTTTCTTACGGTGCCTGGCCCGACATTCCTTTGGTTTGTTACCTTTTGTCACTTGTGCTTCAAGAAGTTACTGACCTCTGCAGACTCAAAAAGCGACGCAGAGTCCTCGCTTGTGGTTGCTTTTGCCGTATAGTTCTATACTTCCAGGAAGCACTAAATTACCTCGACTTAGTTTCACTTTTATTACTGTTTATCGGTCTTGTTTTTAAGTGGATTCTTCTATCTGACTTTCGGCTTCAACACGAAATCTACGCATGCCAAATGGTTTTCAGCTGCGCAACCGGTCTGCTGATCATTCGGTCGATGCGCTTTCTCATTTTGTCGGACCTCATTGGACCTGTGGCCACAATGCTCTGGAAGCTTATTTTTAACGATCTGATACCGTTTCTAGCCATTGTCGGCGTCATTATTGCTGCTTTTGGAGTATTTTTCTTCAACCTACTGTTTACAGTAACAGGTGCCGATCCAGTTTACCGCAACAGCACATGGTATCGTTGGCACACATTTGTACAAGGAATTACTCTGCCTTTCAATATTTTGTTTACTAACTTCGACAAAATGGAATTCAAATCTGAAATCACAAACCAGAACGTTACCATTGGAAAGCAGGCCCATTCTGAAGGTCTTGGATTTTTTGAGAATCTTATGCTATTTATATTCATGGGGCTGGTGAACATCGTGATGCTGAACCTGCTGATTGCATTGTTTAGCCTTCGAGTCAACCGAATGGCCAATGAAGCAGTTGGTATTTGGCGCAAGGAATACTATTATCTAGTGCGGGAGTACGAGAACATTAGTCCTGTGCCGCCTCCGTTCTCCTTCATTTACTATATCTACAATTTTATAAGAAATTTTTGCAATTGTTGCCATAACTCGGTTGCGCCTGGACCAGATGACACAGTAAGTATAAAATTATAACGCTAAATCTTAGCAAATGCGTTTGCAGCATAAACCGACTTAAATATCCACTATTGCCTACTACAATTCTCAGAATCAACTCTGGTGGAATGACCAGAAGAAGTACCCAGAAGACTACATGGCGTTTCTAAAGTTTCAAGCCGAACAATTTCGCGAGTTACGACCTCGTCTGTTATCTAAGAGTCAGGATGATTTCGCCAGGCAAACCGAACAGCGCTTTGAAGCTCTGGAGATTCAGACTCAGGAGATGCTTGCAATCCTGCAGCGCTTAGAAGCTTCCGGTTCCGGCGTAAAATTGAAATCCTAAATTTACATTAATTAATTTTCTAGTTGAACTTTCGGATCCAAAAATATCTGTAGTTTCTGGTAAAGTTATTCGGAATTTAGAAAACTCAGATTGTGTGGCTCCCTTCGGTAGAAAATCATTTTATATATATACAGAGCAAGGGCATAAAGAAAATCTATAAAAAACATTAGTCAATACGTTTACTAACGAGTTTCAGAATAATATTAACCAGAATTTTTCCAGCAATTTTTTCAAGTTAAATTGCAAAGATTCTAGAATGTTACGACTCGCAGTTGAAACTCTGAAGGAATTTTACGGTGTAGCCTTGGTCATTTTGTAATTTTTGGTTTCTCATTTGTTTTGGCTGTGGTTTACTTCGAATATATAAGACACGTTCTCTTCCTATTTTTGAATTGTAACAATAGTATAGCTATCATAACTGTATTCTTTTTAATTTTTTTAACTTTTTCAACTTTCGATTTATTACAAAATCAAAAACAGCTTTATGGCAGATTTATTTATCCATGAATTTTTTTGTTCCCTCTTTTGCTACATTTTTATGATGACGATGTGCGGAATTTTCGACTCGAATTCACCGTGGCTAGCGAGATTCTGTCCACAAAATTTTAAACATCATTCTGACTAACCTTGTTTGCAGTGCTGTGATTTGTTTAATAAATGATGTTTGGCTCCTCACAGAAATAAAAATATATAACGAACGATTTTTACGAACTTTGAATCAAATTAGCATTCGATCATATGCATTAAAATGTGTTTTTGAGAATTTCAAGTTACAAAAAACCAAAACACAGTTTATAGATGTTGATAAACATCAAAATATCTGTCAACAGTACTTTTTGGCACCGGCATACAAAACTTAGCAAGAAAAGCTTTGGAGCTCCCGTTCTAATACAGCACTTTTCAGTTTCTTAATTCCGAAATGTACGCAAAGAAATATAAAACTGAAAGTCATGAAGACTGGTAAACAGTTTCTACTGTCGTAATTATTTCGACTTAATTTAATAGATCAATACCAATAGTAGTAAGAGCGTACTTAGAACATCGTGCAAAGGTCAAAAACAAGAAAAGCTAGCTTAACTGCAGCATTTTACAGGAGCATATTCAGTTTACATAAAATTTTAAAAATAACTGAGGCAAAAATTATTAAAAGCATAGCATCAGGGGCGTCGCCACCGGGAGGGGACAGGGGAGACATGTCCTCCCCCCCCCCTAGTAAAAGCTGGGGACATGCCAATGCTTTGTCCCCCTCCCCCACCCAACCTCATCACCCGTTTTGAAAATCAATAATTTTGTTTCAGGGTGACAGAAAATAGTGCCTGCGGCGCTTAGATGAGTGCCTGTGGCGCTTAAATGAGTGCCTGCGGCGCTTAAATGAGTGCCTGCGGCGCTAAAATGAGTGCCTGCGGCGCTAAAATGAGTGCCTGCGGCGCTAAAATGAGTGCCTGCGGCGCTAAAATGAGTGCCTGCGGCGCTAAAATGAGTGCCTGCGGCGCTAAAATGAGTGCCTGCGGCGCTAAAATGAGTGCCTGCGGCGCTAAAATGAGTGCCTGCGGCGCTAAAATGAGTGCCTGCGGCGCTAAAATGAGTGCCTGCGGCGCTAAAATGAGTGCCTGCGGCGCTAAAATGAGTGCCTGCGGCGCTAAAATGAGTGCCTGCGGCGCTTAAATGAGTGCCTGCGGCGCTAAAATGAGTGCCTGCGGCGCTAAAATGAGTGCCTGCGGCGCTAAAATGAGTGCCTGCGGCGCTTAAATGAGTGCCTGCGGCGCTAAAATGAGTGCCTGCGGCGCTAAAATGAGTGCCTGCGGCGCTAAAATGAGTGCCTGCGGCGCTAAAATGAGTGCCTGCGGCGCTTAAATGAGTGCCTGCGGCGCTAAAATGAGTGCCTGCGGCGCTAAAATGAGTGCCTGCGGCGCTAAAATGAGTGCCTGCGGCGCTTAAATGAGTGCCTGCTGCGCTAAAATGAGTGCCTGCGGCGCTAAAATGAGTGCCTGCAGCGCTAAAATGAGTGCCTGCGGCGCTAAAATGAGTGCCTGCAGCGCTTAAATGAGTGCCTGCGGCGCTAAAATGAGTGCCTATGGCGTCAATTGAGCGCTGACAACACGGATTCTGAAAATTATGTACATGTACATGTAGAGTTGTTGGTTTTGTCCCCCACCATAAAATCCATGGCGACGCCCCTGCATAGCACAGTGAGGTGATTTTTCAACTTTTTCTGTAATAACAAGTCTTGGTACGCCACACCAGAAAGCAATACCTCTGCAGCTTGAACACCACGCAGTAGCCAGCGAGGTGGGTGAACCAGGCCCAGAACTGGCCTGAAGTGACCACTACTTGCCAGTTGTGGCCAAATTTCTCGTCCAGCTCCTCCTTGAGCTCGCGAGGAAGAATCTTGAATTGAGTTGGGTGCACGAAATAATTGTTGAGACTCTAGAAAAGTTCCGCAGACAGAAAAAAACTATTATTATCTGTCGGTCTGCGGGCACCCTGTCCCGACGCCTTTTGAGACATCGCCTCACAACCAGCTGTCCCCTGAGCACATGCAAGCGCACTGATGCTGTACTCATACACACGCTCACACAGGGTGTACAGCTGCCCTGACTTTATAATCGTCTGGTCTGGTGACGCAAGAGCCAGGCCCGTTTGAGCTGGTAGAATGCTCAGTAAACCCGCCCTGGACTATCGCAAGCATTTCGACAGTTACCACCCTGCCGTTCAAAGCCTATTCAGACAAGAAGAGAAAATTTGAACTCACACTATGAAGTCATACTATGGTCTCCAGAACGGAGATAACAACATACAGCAAAGCTACTCCTTCAAGTTCCTTCTTCTAGAACAGAAGCAGTGATTTATTACCAATTACAGTAAATTATGGAATGCTCTACCTGCAGCACTAGCTAATCCTGGTATCAAGCCATCCGTTTTCTAGAGCCAGGCATCTCAAAGATCACCTTAATCAGTTTTTTGGCCTCCCTTTTCCTTTGTCTTGTTCTCCTTTCATCTTCTAACTTTGCCCTCTTTCACTTCCATTCCCCTTTTGATCCTCTTTGTAGTCATGGGGCAACATTAGTGCTATTGATCTTTTAACACTCTCATGCTGAGTGACATGTAATAACAGTATTGAAAACTATCTGTGCTACATTTAGATTGATCCGCTATAGAAAAATATGGATTTACAGGTGTACAATTGTACATGCACATGTAGCCATGTAGCTGTATAAAAATCATCACACACAAAACACTACACATAGAATTAATCGGACCACCTAAAGATTTAATTCGAATCCTTTCTAATACATCTTTCTAACTCTTAATTCACTCTTGATTAAAGCTAACTAATTTCCCGTCCTCAATACTCACCTGTTCGTTAACAATTCTGCGACTGAGAATCTCTCTGGCCGATCCGACAACTTGCTCAACCATATCTGGCTTCATGTCGCAGCTGATTAGTTTGACATCGTCGCCCAGGTGGTATCCTTGGGTAGGCAGAAACTGCTTATCAAAATAGTTACTTGGCATAGGCGGTAAGTGAAGCTGCATGATGAAGCCGCTTCTGCACCTTGCTGCGTTGTAGCACACAAGCAAGTTTTGAAGCAATTAGCCACTAGCCTTTGTGCTCAGAGAGGTGAAGCATTGTAAAATTGCTCAGAGCTAATATAGCGAAAACGAAGAATAATAGAAATGCACTGGCTAAGCAGCTCGGTCAGAGCTCAAGTGAGGCCAGCGTCCATCCACACAGCACGTGATGTTAGACAGGTCAACTACACTGGCCTATGGATAGCTCGGTCGGACTGGGTCGAGCTCTAGTGCTCACTGGGAATTTTGCTGTGCATGCTGAGTCAGTCGGCTCATTTAAAACGCTTCACCCCAACTCGCTCACCTCTCTCGATCGTCCTTCTCAAACTGTTTTGTTTGTCCAGCGCCGGCTGGCTCAATTATCAAAGTAAAACAAAGAGAAAAATGCTGAAAGCCGAAAAAGTGCTATGAGCTCGTGTTGAGCTAAAAATTAAATCTTTGTAAGTGAACGCGTTTGAAGATTTGAAGATTCTCCCTATGAAAACAACTTTCCACTAATTTTATTAATAGAAATAGGTAGCAATTACTTTTAAAAGCATACTTGTAGCCTTCTTTATGAGTAAAAGAGTTTTTTAAGACCTTAAGAAATGTAAAGGTTGTGATGAAAAATCACGTTCGGGGGACACTGAAGTTGGCGACGGTCTCGGGGTGATGATAGAATGCTTGAAAGGCTATATATAGCTGAGGATGTCCAGCAGTTTAACTTTGTCCATTATTGAATCTTGGTCAGCGACATCAGGGAAATTTGAAATAGTTTCCTAGAAAGCCCAGAAACTCGGTCTGGGTTCAGCCCATGTAGTGACCAACAGAGTCAGAGCTGATGCAGACACATGTCATCGAAGTGCTGATGAACTTTGTTAGCTTGGTAAGACGGCACTGAGGGGCAGTTATGGCCCTGACTGGCGCTTATGGAAAATGGCAGAATTGTTGAATATCTCGACGGTCCGGAGAGCTGGCAACTTGATTCTTGTTTGAGAAGGAGTGCAACAACAAAAAGTTAGCTCGCGTTCTTGAACTTCTTGTGTCTGCGTTGCTCCGTCCGGCGCTGCAAAAAAATTGTCAGTGGCTTGGTTTGAGCGTAAGGGCTTTTTTCGGACGTAGGAAGAGACTGGTCATCTGTTCCATCTTCTCATCGCGTCTTTGTCTCTAATCTATCTCTGTTCAAGACGGTACTAATCATGCTGGGATGGCGATGATGATGCCATAGATTTTATTAGTTTTGTTTGAATTAATTCAAGAACCGTCTTAACCCGCCTAAACCTGGCCATCTTAACAAATGCTATTGATTTTCATACCCTCATTGAATTCATTTTTTTAATATCAAAACATCGTTCGTTTCTTTTGCTACCAAAAAACCTGAAGATGCACCTTGGCGTGCGAAACACGTAGTAATTGAAATATACTAATATACTAATACTAATACTGATATACTCTTTTACTAATGTTGATTCTTAGCTTTTTATTTTCTCTTAGTTTAAAATTAATGTAATGCCAATAAAAAACCGATACTTTTTGCCTAAAATACGACTTCGATCAAGATGTTTGTGGTTATCACTTTAAGTGTCGATGCTACTAAAAGTAGACTGCAGAACATAGATGCAGAAAATAGAAATCTGATACTGGAATTGAAGTTGGTCTCATCTTTTAAAAAGTAGTCGAGGAAAACTTTGCAGCAAGTGCTTATGCATTTCACGATAGCTCCGTAGGCCTCTCTCTCTTGCTTATAAATAGTTGGTGGTCAGAACTTTGCTGCGGTTAAAATGTAAATATGTCTTAGAAATTAAGCTAGAATAATAGAAATGGGCAAATAGGCTCAGCCTTCAAATAGTACATGCAGCGCATAGCAAAGCTACAGCAGCTTCCATCGATTTCAGGCAGACATCAAAGGCGAGACAGCAATTTGACCTGGACGGTTGACAGGCCGGGACGGCCGGCCGGAGAACTCTAAATGAGCCCGGCGCGGAGGCCGCTCCTGGGGAGGAGCCGCGGGCAGGCCCGGGACCGACGCCCAACCCCGACCTGACATGGCAACGGAGGGGTGGATGCGTGGGCCGGCCCGCACAGGAGGACAGGAAACAAACGCAGCACTGAGCTCCCCCCAGGCGCTCCAACCCTACTCTACGCTCCTGAACCTGAGTTATGTACGGTAGACATTTCCTGGAGACCTTCGCTCTATCTGTAAAACCGTACAGTTCCCTGCCCTCGTACTTCGTGGATTTTTTTATTTCTTGGAAATTTAAACAATGACATCTCTATGGGCTGGGAAGCAACGATATAAATGCAGGTTATGAAAAAATCCTGGGCTGAAAACCTCAACATTCAACATCTATTCTCACAATTACTAAGATAATCAAGCCTTCTGTTAGTAATGGCCGAATTCGCTGGAATAGAACCGGACCAACTCACCAGGGAGATGCGACAATACAATTTTATCGAAAGGCTTTTTCAAGACTATCGAACCGCTCTTCCTCAATGGGGTCCCGAGGAAAGGCACAGGGATGCGACTTTTGCTGTGTTTGGCAGGTTTCTGCAAATCGTGCAATTCTTCAACACAGCGGATCAAGAAGCTGCCTATCAGTTGTTGCCACAGCAACCATTGGATGAAAACGTCAGGACGGAACTGGAGAGGATGCTTCAACAGAATTTACGCGCGAATGCAGATACGGCAGAGAGAATATCCAACCAGGTGTTCGACAGTATCGAAGAATTTCTAGGCATTGATCTCGAGGGTGAACCGCTGCCTGATGTTGCTGTTCGATACACCGAGAGCGGAACCAGTGGAAATATACTCGTGGGTGATTTCCAAACCCGGAACTGTATTCGAATTCGCTACCTGGCGCAAACATACGGAACTGACGCGACTGCGCTGATGTGCCTCCGCTACGCTCATCTGTGCAAGTTCTACGGCGGTGAGTCTGGCATGTGCGTGTCGGGACTCGACGCTCTGTACGACGTTGGCCACGTCACCTATGAGGGCTTCTCGTCGCCTCTGAACTGCCGCCTTCTGGGACGAGATGGCGTCAAGTTCTGCAGCCTGTTCAAGGACACTGACGCCGCGTTTGGCAGTCTGGGAAACTTCTTCCGCCTCGACCTGTCCGGATATCCGGGTGGCTGGAGTCTCGGCCCGCCCTTTGTGGAGCCCGTTCTAAACGCCACTGCCGAGAGAGTCTTAGAAACTCTGGACGATGCGGAGCCGGGCAAGTTTTGGTTTTTTGTCACCTTCCCGCACTGGGATGACAACACCGGCTGGCAGAGGCTGGATGAATCTACCCAAAAGGTGGCCAGGATCGACTTTGATCAGCAAGAATTCCTTCAGCAGGACAACTATGGAATTATCTACCGGCCTCTTGCTCGAATTTGCATCTTCATACTCGGCCAACTGCCTGACGACGTAGATTTAATCGAGTTGCGCAATCGTATTAGCCAATTGGACGAAGCGAAGGTGCACGACGACTGGCTGGAGGCGTGCAGGGTGCAGCCTCAGTAGTTCCTGTGGTTTGGCAGAGTTAACTTCTTAAAAGACTCTACTCTATATAATTTTCTGTGTTATATAATATATTTCTACCAGGAGTTTCCTATAGTTAAAAACCTCTGACAACTAGCTAACAGCAGCCATTTGAAAAATCTTCAGACACCACAGAAATAATTTTTTATTCAGTTTAACCTCTCACATGTAATACCGGAAGCTATGAGCGTAGCTTAAAAACCTGTTGAATAAAACAACTTTTTCTTTAAAATTCGGGCATGCGTTCACTTTAGCTTACACTTTCTAGTTTACCGTATGTAATGAGGCGCGATCTATATTACGTAATAAGCTTTGTTTATTTACTTTCATAGTAATTTTTTCACTCAGTTCAGTTTAAATCGAGCAGTATGTTACACAAGTGCAAATTAACAAAAAATATTTTAATTTAAAGCCCAAAGGGTTACTCGGTGTTTTTAAATATAGATATATTAAGCCAATCTGCATTGCATCAATCAGTTATCAGTTGCCGAATTGTTGAGGTAGCAAAATTAAAAGTCTGCCGAAACTCCAACGACAACTTCGAGTTTGACTGCGACCTTGCCTTGCTCATGATGCGCATAAGAGCTTGTCGAACTGAAATGACCGGTCAGTGTTGGCGATTTATTTTCAATTCAAGTAAAGAGATTCAAGACCAAGAAATCCCAGCATCTATTTCTGAGTTCTTGCATACGTTTGAAGAATGCAGACTTCAAATTTTATTGAAAAATATACAGAAAAAGAAGTTTATATTCTGTTCTTGCTACTTCTTAGTAGACAATTCCGCACGACAATTCCCCATACAAGTGTCATTTTTTACTGATTCACACGCTCAGATAGAGTTTTTTTTCAAGATTTTCAAAGTATGAAAGTCAACATTCTTAAGCTTCAATGTCACGTCTTCCAGAAGCCCTCCGTTTATAAGTCCAGTTGATAAGAGAATCAGCCTTCAGCCAATACGCTCGTATGAATGTCGGTTTTCCTCCTGTTCATTAGCACTTTTCACCCGAAAATAGCATTCTATGGCAATGCCTCTGTAACACATTAAGCGCAAGAAAAAACAAGGTTACGAATTCAGAAGCTGTCTGTAGCATATAGATGCAGAGCTTGCCTTGGGTAGCCGTCTGGAATCCAGCTGGCTTGGCTGCTTCCTGCTCCAGCTTGCAGCTAAATCTCCTGAAGGTTCGTCTCAGCATTGAAGTCGGCTTCCAGAAAGACTCCAATTCCAGCTCTTTCTCCTGAGGTCACTGAGGTTGCTCGCTGTGCCTTCTTGTGAGATCATAAGTAGATGGGAGCATTTGGGAAAATGAATGGAACCGCTTCAAGCTTCAGACACCTCCTTGATAGCGACTCGCTTCTCTTTGCGTGTGACGTTGGTATCCGCTGATGCTTTAATAAAGTCATGGGGAAATACAAATCGCGAGAGCAAATCTTGGAGAACTTGGAGAGGCTGGCTGTGGAAGCTCACTCCAGATTCCGGGGTTGTTCGAGTGTCAACCACACTGGCCTAGAGCTTGTTCATTTGGGCTGGGTTAAGCTCTAGTGCTCAGTAGGCATTTTGCTGTGCAAGCTCAGCGCAACCCCACCCGCTCACCTCTCGTCCTCCTCAAACTGATTTAATTTTCCAGCACCGGTTGGCTCGATTATCAAATAAAAGCAAAGAGAAAGATGCTGAAAGCTGAATATAGTGCTATGATCTCGAGTTGAGCTAAAAATTAAATGTTTTTATGTGAACGCGTTTTCGCTGCGTCGTTACTGGAGCAACGCAGAAACAAGAAGTTCAAGAAACCGAGATGATTTTTTTGCGCACCATCTCAAGCAAGAATCAAGTCAGCAGCCCTCAGGATCGTCGATATATTCAACGATTCTGCCAGAAGGTCGGATTTTTTTCATGAGCGCTAGAATATTTAATAAGCCTCTATGCGCCTTGCCAAGCCATCAGCACGTCGACGACATGTGTCTGCATCAGCTGACTTCTTTAGTAACTACGAGTACATGAGCTTAGCCCATGAGCGAGTACATGAGCAGACAAACACTTTTCATAGTACGAAAGGCTTATTAATATTTATAAAAAAACTTTATGTTTAAAATATGCTAGTAATTAATCATTGAATTTCTGAAAAAAAACTAACATAAGCGTAAGGAAAATTTGCATTAGCAAGAAATTAAACAAAATAATTTTGTTTCTAACTACCAGTAACTAATGAAGTTTAGAAAAAATAGAAAATACATAATGTGAGCACTCAAGCTGAATAGACAATTCTGAGTTCAGCGACTATTGATAATCGTATCCGTTAGCACTGGTTTACGAGATCCTTCAAATTTGCATGCACTCATAATCATACATTAAACTCACTGTTTAGCTAATTTAGCTCGATAAAATTACACAAAAATAATTGTTAACTACAATGAGATGACGTCAAGTGTTCATACTTTACTAGATTTCAAAATCGCTAGAATTCGAGTACACGTCCACGATAGAACTAGCATCAGAGGAATCAGAGTCGCTAGATCTTCGGCGCTTGCGTGAAGCCGCCTTTGAAGAGGCGGCAGCTTTCTTCTGGGTCTGTCTTTGCTGCACGGCACAAGCTGCTCCAGAAGCGGCTGCAGTCTTTGAAAGCTCCTGGGGTTGCTGAGGTCGATACTTGCAAACCAGCCGCTGAGGTTTATTAGTAGACCGAGGTTTTTCACTGGCCTTGCGATGAATTCGCTGTCTGAAACGATCGCAAGCGTTTGCGACCGCTCCGATCGGAGGCCTTTTGTCATCTCCGATTTTGCCGAAGATCTTCGCGGCCGCTTCTGTTGAAGAAATGAGCAGCAACAATTAGATCTGAATTAAAATTTCTTGGAAAAAACATTTTTGCATTGCTACTCATGGTTGGGCAGTAGTAGATTGGAGATAATATAATTTGGCTTATTCTTGAAATCTTTTTAAGCAGTGCATGCGGTCTAACTTGTATTGAATCATAGGAGCTAAATATCTGCTCATAAATGTTATACTGAAAAATAGCACTAACCTTGAACAAATGGCAAAAATACTTTTTTAAGTCCAAGATCATCGTCACTTAAATGGGTAGGTACACCAGCCTGTGTGGCTCGCTGCTGTATGTCGACTCCCTTGTAGTTGACCACGGCCTGCATCTTCAGACTTGGGGCGAAGTCGAGCATGTCGCGTACCGAATCTTCCCACTTGGCACGCGCGAAGAGTCGCAAATGATTTCTCTGTCAAAGGGAAGAGTTTAAAGCGATTTTTAATTAGCTGGGATATTTAAACTTTACTTCAGTTTTTGTATTTTATGTATATATACACAGTAGTTAATACATCAATTCGCTCAGCCTCAATCTCAAAAGATGTAAATCTTTTTACATCTTTTTACAAAACAAACACTTTTTACAAAAAGCGTATTATACACTCACCAAATTCTCGTGCAAGACCTCGGGGTTTTCAATGAAGCGGATATACTCTTCCCACGAGTCTATCGCTTCGAAAGTTGTCACCTGGACTTTTTTTCTAGGTCTTGGAGTGGTGTTTTTGGCACCGTAGAAATGTTGAAATTAGCAGATTGCGCTTCCCATGCTGACACCGCAGATGCCTCATCGGGAGCAAGCAGAGTGTCTCGGCCCAAGCAGAGTGTCTTGGCCCAAGCAGAGTGTCTTGGCCTTCAACATGTGGCACCAGATAGCCAAGGACAATTTCTCTGATGTACTGAATTTCTCTGAATACCCTCTATATTTCGTGAGATCCTCAGCAACTATTTTACGCATAAAAAGTCTATAACTGTGCTTTGGAGGTTTTGCAACTAATTGCTATTAAATATCATGTTTGGAAAGTTGTTTGGCAAAAGTAGAATGCTCAAAAGTTACCAGTGGCTTGGTTTGAGCGTAAAGACCTTTTTTAAAGTAGAAAGAGACATGGTAATCTGTTGCATCTTTTCATCGTCTTAGTCTCTAATCTATCTCCGTTCGAGATGCTGCTGATCATACTGGGATGGCGAAGACGATGCCATAGATTTCATCAATTGATTTTGATTGAATTAAGTTGAGCACGTCCTGATCTGTCACCCTGAAATCTGGACTCCGATAAAAAACTAAACCTACAGCAAGTCATTAAGTCGCACTCATAAATGTTGCGCCATTGTCTCCAGATGGTAAGCCAGTAGTAAACGAATTTGACTCTCGCACCACTACGAGCGTAACCTCTGGTTTGATTCATCTAGGGCTTGTAAACGAAAATTGGCCGATGCGATTTACAAACATGTATGCCAACCTCCAAAGCACATAGTGTTACATTCCTGACGATTTGAAAGTCAGAGACGATGTACACTTTTGTTTGAAGCGTGCTAATGTGCTCCGGAGTGAGACAGAAAAGACTGAAAACAAAAAGACAAAAAGACTGAGGCAGAATTGTCTCAGTGCTGTTTGTAGAGCTATTTCAGGGAAGATGCTATGCAAGGGTGCCCACAACCCTCCTGCAAATATAATTATTAATCTTGTTTGTACCTGTTGCAGTTAAGATATGACACCGATTAGAAACTTCAGCTTTGAGTTTATAATCCTAGAAGTGAAATTGTCTTCAAAATAATTTCCTACAGTCATCCTAGTTTAAAATCAATGTCCGAAATGACCAGTTATCAGATGCTTGTATCTGCAAAATTCCAGAAAATACCACTTTGATTAAGCTTTAAGTTTCCATCATTCGAAGTGTCGAGCTTTAAATGCTACTAATAGTACTCGAAGATAAAAAGCTTGTCCAGTTAAGTCGTCGTTCTTGTGCTCGAATTGAAGATGGTCTCATCATATATTTTGAAAATTAATCTAGCAAAACTTTGCGGCAGGTACTTGCGCATTTCACGGCAGCTTCGTATGCCTCTCTCTTTTGCATAAAGACGAACTGAGGCCGGGGGTCAGACTTTTTGGGGTAAGAACATAACTGTGCGCACTTTTTGTCTGGACATAAGCTGCTCTAGCGCTGCCTACAATGAGCGAGTGGCGGCGCGCGCCACTTGGGCTATTGTTTCTAGTTAAAAAAAACAATTTTCAGGGCCGAAGAGACTATACATCCAGTTATTTGGATCTGAGTTATGTACAGTAGCCATTTCCTGGAATTTTGCCTCAGTTGCAAAACTGTACATTTCCCTGCCCTCGCTCGCGTCAGCGAGAATTTTTATTGTCGTAGATTTTGTTTCATTTCTTGGAAATATAAACGATGAAAATCTCTACCGGCTGGAGAGCAACGACATAAATACAGGCCATTGAAAAAACACCGAGCTGCAAATATCTGCACTCTAAACTACCCTAACGATTACTGAGACAATCAAGCCGTGTGAAAATAATGGCCGAATTCGCTGGAATAGAACCGGAAAAAATCGCCAAAGAGATGCGACAATACAATTTTATCGAAACACTTTTTCAAGACTTTCGAACAGCCCTTCCTAAATGGGGTCCCGAGAATAAGCACAAGAATGCCGCATTAAACGTGTTTGGTAGGTTTCTGCAAATCGTGCAACTCTTCAACACAGCGGATCAAGAAGCTGCCTATCCGTTGTTGCCACAGCAACCGTTTAATGAAAACCTCAGGACGGAACTGGAGAGGATGCTGCAACAGAATTTACGCGCGAATGAAGATACGGCAAAGAGAATATCCAACCAGGTGTTCGACAGTATCGAAGAATTTCTGGGCACTGATCTCGAGGATGAACCACTGCCTGATGTTGCTGTTCGATACACCGAGAGCGGAACCAGTGGAAAATTATTCGTGGGTGATTTCCAAACCCGGAATTGTCTTCGAATTCGCTACCTGGCGCAAACATACGGAACTGACGCGACTGCGCTGATGTGCCTCCGCTACGCTCATCTGTGCAAGTTCTACGGCGGTGAGTCTGGCATGTGCGTGTCGGGACTCGACGCTCTGTACGACGTTGGCCACGTCACCTATGAGGGCTTCTCGTCGCCTCTGAACTGCCGCCTTCTGGGACGAGATGGCGTCAAGTTCTGCAGCCTGTTCAATGACACTGACGCCGCGTTTGGCAGTCTGGGAAACTTCTTCCGCCTCGACCTGTCCGGATATCCGGGCGGCTGGAGTCTCGGCCCGCCCTTTGTGGAGCCTGTGCTGAACGCCACTGCCGAGAGAGTCTTAGAAACTCTGGAAGATGCGGAGCCAGGCAAGTTTTGGTTTTTTGTCACCTTCCCGCACTGGGATGACAACCCGGGCTGGCAGCGGCTGGACGAATCTCCCCAAAAGGTGGCCAGGATCGACTTTAATCAGCAAGAATTCCTTCAGCAGGACAACTATGGAATTATCTACCGGCCTCTTGCTCGAATTTGCATCTTCATACTTGGCCAACTGCCGGATGACGTAGATCTTATCGAGTTGCGCAATGGTATTAGCCAAGTGAACGAAGCGAGGGTGCGCGACGACTGGCTGGAGGCGTGCATGGTGCAGCGTCAGTAGCTCCTGTGGTTTTGCAGAGTTTACTTTCTTACAAGACTCTATAGAATTTGCTGTGTTCTTTTTCTAGCAGGCGTTTTCTATAATTATAAACGTAACCTCTAACCAATAATTACGTTTGTTAACAAAATTCAAAGCTGATTCCATACGAGTATAGTATCCGTTTAATTGAGTTTTACTTTTCCTTTAATGCGTGGCACTTAGACTACTCTTCAGACGCCTCTCAAGAAACCTTTTTATTCATTTTAACCACTTGACACCAGAAGCTACACTTCTGCCTACACTTAACCTACTTTTACTAGTTCACCGTGGGAAATGAGCCGCGATCTACGAGTAATATTACCTTTAGCTTTTTTATTTACCTTCATAATGATTTTTAAGCCATGAACCGCAAAACAGGAATCACTTAATTTAGTTTAAATCGAGCAGTACATGTACGTTACACAGATACAAATAAACAAGCAATGTTGTCATTTGCAGCCCACAGCGTTTTTTGGTTTCGGTATTCTTAAATATACTAAAACGAATCTGCATTGCATCAATCAGTTATCGGTTGCTGATGCTGCAGTGGTAGCCAAATTCCAAGTCTGTCGAAACTCCGATGACAACTTTGAGCTTGACTGCGACCTGGCCTTGCTCAGACTGTGCATTAGAGCTTTTCGAACTGAAATGAACAATCAATGCTTGTAATTTATCTCTAATTATAGTAAAGAGATAAAATGCAGATTGAATAGTTTCTTGAGGAAACTAAAGGAGAAAAACTATATTCTTTTCTTGCTACTTCTTAGTAAGAAGATTGAGAAGCTAAATATACCAGAGTATTTTTTTCAAGATTTTAAAAGCATTATAGCCAATATTCCTAAGCTTCAGTGTCGAGTCTTCCAGAAGTCTACGTTTATAAGTCTTCAGTTGATAAGGTAATCAGCATTTAGCCTTCATTCCGATTTGCATTCTGTTAGTTGGTACTTTTCACCGAAGAAATAACATTCTTTGGCAATGCTTCTTCCTTGGTCATTATAACAATTATAACAATGCTCTACGAGTAGAATAGAAACAAGGCATGGAAACCAATGCATGGCCTAAAAGCCTATTAATAACCTTTCCGTAAGCGTCTAGGGCAGAGAGACCTCAACCCTTCAATCCCGTCTCATCTTTGGATCGAAAGCAGAGATTAGAGTTTAGTGAGTATAAAATAGAGTACAATGAGTAGAGAGTAGAGTACAGTGATTAGAGAGTAGAGTACAGTGATTAGAGAGTAGAGTACAGTGATTAGAGAGTAGAGTACATTGATTAGAGAGTAGAGTACAATGAGTAGAGAGTAGAGTACAGTGATTAGAGAGTAGAGTACAGTGATTAGAGAGTAGAGTACAGTGATTAGAGAGTAGAGTACAGTGAGTAGAGAGTAGAGTACGGTGAGTAAAGAGAGAAGTGTGCTAATAGTCGTTTTCCAATGCTGTAGACAGAAGAAAAAGATGCGCTTTTTTAATTTCAACACACTTCCCGGAAACTCACCCATTCTGTCAATGTGATCAGACATTGACAGCGTGACAACAATCAGCACGAAGCACATTGACAGCAGAATGAAGGCGACAGCCATCACCACGCGAGCTACTCGCTTCTGTTTGGCTGTCGGTCGATCATCGGACTCCGGGTCGACATTGTTGAAATTGCCGCAGAGAGAAGAGCTCTCGAATCCAGCGTCGCACTCTAGTGGCAGCGCAGTGGAGCTTCCACCGGCTGGAGCCATCAGACGGGATAGCCTGGCAAGCTGCATCTGCATCTCTGAGTCCTGACTGTTGAGCACGGACAGGCCTGTCACGGGTGAACCTCTCGAAGCTGCTGCATTGAAGTCGTCGCCGCCACCCGTGTTGTTATCGCAGTCACTCGGTGGTTCGGGAAGACACGAACTCGACATGCTCAAAATACACGGCTGACGTTCTGGAAGTGAGTTGACGCGATTAGCTGATAGCTGATAGCTTTTGGTCAACTGTCTGTCATAGTGTCTGCTTGTCTGTCTGTCTGTCTGTCTGTCTGTCTGTCTGTCTGTCTGTCTGTCTGTCTGTCTGTCTGTCTGTCTGTCTGTCTGTCTGTCTGTCTGTCTGTCTGTCTGTCTGTCTGTCTGTCTGTCTGTCTGTCTGTCTGTCTGTCTGTCTGTCTGTCCGTCTGTCTGTCTGTCTGTCTGTCTGTCTGTCTGTCTGTCTGGCTGTCTGTCTGTCTGTCTGTCTGTCTCATTGTCATCTACATATTTTTTTAGGAAACAGTACTTAATAACCTAACTAGCCCATTAGCAATTAGAAAAAATTATGATTACACTTACCTTAGTACGTTAGCGATGAATATATCAATGTTTACATGCGAAGCGAAGGTTAGACGTACTGCTGCTACATGGCATGTTGCAATCTCTAAATATAGGCTGTGTGGGGCATCCAGTAATCAAAAAAGGTTTAAATTTCGTGCAACCGTTCAGTCTGGAAGAAAAGGAACAAATAGAGAAGCTTCGATGCCGTGCTGGGACACAACTGGATGGCCCACCGGCCAGGCAGGGAGGGGGGGGGGGTAAAAAGTCGAATTGGGGAAGGGGGAGGTTAAAACGTTACAGCTTCACCGTTGCTGGACCCACCTGAACACTCTGACGGAGCTTTTTACTCGCCAAAGTCCAGGTGGCTCCGCGCTCTGCTGGAAAAGAGCCGAGGACGCGGTTGCAGCCGTTGTATATGCTGCTCTTTTTTTAATTCTCTCTCCTGAACGGGGCCTGCAGTAAATTAGGTTTGTTGGACGCTTTCTGACTTTATAGCCGCTGGCTGGGGCCGCAAAATTGAAGAATGGAGGGCTTGGGAGCGATGTGAAGAGGGGACGGGCCGGGGCGATCAAGAGGAAGAGATGGGGAGACCCGACCGGAGGATATTCCGGAGGACGAAGGCTAAGAGGGGGAGCAGAAATAGCGCCTAAGGGCTTATAGACACTTTTTTGCTGCGGGATCATGCGCAAGCAGAGACTGAAGGTAGCTTAAGTAGGAGGGGAGAGCGAATGAGGAACAGAGAGAGAGAGAGGATGAGGGAAGTGAGCTGCGCGGAAGAGCCTGAAGTGGCCAGATACTTTTATGGAAAAATACTCCATATAAGCATGGTACAGCACTAAGCGAGGACGCTGGGAGGCCTATCGGGTGATCGGGAATAGGATTCGTGGAAAATTGCTGTTGCTAAGGGCTGAGGGAAGAACTGTGGGACTCTGCACGCGAATGACAGAGAGGGAGAGGAGGATTGGAAAGTAGATGAGGATGGTAAGATAGGTGCGAAAAAAATGAGTAGGATTAGAGTTCCGGTAATTACTTGGTCGATATAGAGCTGTGATAAGTAAGTCCTAAATAGGAACTGGGATTTGAGTGCGTGGGACATAGGAAATGATGATCACGAACTGGAAATATAACTCTAGCGATGAAGGACTTTCGCGTAGGCCGATGGCTTTTTTGTTTTTGGAAGAACAAATCAAACTATGATTGAATGAAATAAGCAGGTATCGAATTTTTAATTAAATAGTCTTGCTTAAATTACTTTGTTGAACGATGTTTGTTTTTTATCATTGAGTTTGTAATCTTGCACTCAAGTATTTTTTCGAGTACATCTACCGATCTAAGTCAATATAAACAATGTTGCTTCTCATTATTGACTGGATCAATAATTTCAGTTACCGCGGAGGTCGAGTGTCTGGTGAGACCAGAATATTGATCTTTGATTCCATATCAACGAAGAATAATAAGAACTAACTTAAAAAATCACATGAGACTTTCTGGGCCAAAACTTATAAAATCCGTTGTAAAAATGATTGGCAACTTCATCATCATGAAGACCAAAAACTAAAATATCTTAATGCGAGCAAGTAATCCCTCAGAGAGTACAATATGTGACCTAAAAATATGTTATTAATAAGCAAAACTACATGTATGTCAAATATTGATAATCGTAAGATTTGGAGGACGAACACACAAAAAACGCTGGCAGCCTACTGCTAGTAGTCCATACAGTACGAGAGCGATCTGCAAATTTAGAATTTACAGGTTAACCTCTTCCACACTGATGCATTTGGGTCTCACTCATGCAAGTGACGGATGGTACGCATAGCGTACCATAGAATATTTTGTGGCCGCAAAAATTTTGGCAGCACACCCTTAAGTGCCGGCTATAGGCGGGAATTTTTCGCTTTGCCTATCTTTCTTTCTTTACGAGCGGCTTATTATTTTACGGCGTTTATAATCGTTTGATTTCGATCTTCTTTAATTCACAGCTCCACCGATTGACCGCCTGGTTTGTGTGTTTCTTTATTACGGTTAAATTTATTTTTCCTGTGTTACTTTTTATACTATTTTGTGTATGAACATTTTAGTACACTTTCCATTTGTGTATATACCCTGTTTGTAAAGTTATAGGCTTTACTTTGTATCGCTGTTACATTATAAGTTATTTAAATTAGAGCTTTTTGTATCGAATATGGCCATGCAGTTTATTCGTCAGGCTCTTGTGGGTCTTCGTGGTGGGCCAGCTGAGGTCTCGAGCGATTCTGACGACGGCTCCGAGGACGAGATTTTAGAGGAGGAATCTATGGATGAAGATGTGACTGAAGAACAAGGCGATGATGCTGAAATGCAGTGGCGAGGCGTGACTGAGGAGACGGATACACGAGAAAGCGCTGATGTGGAATTTTTCGGTGTTGAAGGCCTGAATCATGAAGTTCACGTTCCCGCCGACGTTGAGAATGGAGTCGGAAGTTTCTTTTCAATGTTCGTTACTGACGATCTATTGGAAATGTTATGCAAGTTTACCAATGCTAGGGCCTAATTAGGTTGTTTAACTTGATGAAAATAATGGGAGTCAGTCAGTTACCAATAGAAACAGGTTATTTGATGAAAAAGAAAACAAAATTGTCTATTTTAATAAAAAAATTAAAACAAATAATTCGATACAAACCAAGTTTAAGATAGGCCTAATTTCTAAATAGATGTGCTTTTGTCCTACTAGGTAGTATTTCAGGCTTGTAAAATATTAGTAATTGGAATAGATTTGCCTGTTACATGTATAACCCATGTTGTCACTCATAGCAGAATTCAACCAATGTCATTGCAATCATTGTTCAATCGCCGCCAGAAAGATTGCGCATCTCCAAATACTAAATTAAAATAGACCAACAAGTTGGACAAATGACAGGAGCTCAATTTTTGTTTGTTCTTAGCGTAGCGTCCATCGGCCTGTAAGACACGGGCGCCCACCAAGAGAAAGGGGCGCCCACAAAGATACAGGGGCGCCCACCCAAAGAATGGGGTGCCCACTCAGAGACAGGGTCGCCCGACCAGAGATAGGGGCGCCCACCCAGAGATAGGGGCGCCCACCCAGAGATATGGGCGCTCACCCAGAGATATGGGCGTCCACCAAGATACAGGGGCGCCCCCACCCAGAGGCAGGGGCGCTCACCCACAGACAAGAAGCGCTCATGAAATTTGTGACGTGAAATTGTTAGCAGGGGAATTAGTGACAGGAAATCGGTGGCAGGGGAATTAGTGACAGGAAATCGGTGGCAGGGGAATTAGTGACAGGAAATCGGTGGCAGGGGAATTAGTGACATGAAATCGGTGGCAGGGGAATTAGTGACTGGAAATCGGTGGCAGGGGAATTAGTGACAGGAAATCGGTGGCAGGGGAATTAGTGACAGGAAATCGGTGGCAGGGGAATCAGTGACTGGAAATCGGTGGCAGGGGGATTAGTGACTGGAAATCGGTGGCAGGGGATA
This sequence comes from Macrostomum lignano, assembly GCA_002269645.1. Taxonomy (NCBI): domain Eukaryota; kingdom Metazoa; phylum Platyhelminthes; family Macrostomidae; genus Macrostomum; species Macrostomum lignano. The sequence continues at coordinate 388,821 of NIVC01000859.1, read as the reverse complement.
TCGCAGAATAAAATGTTCTTAGAGACACTGTCTTAATGAGACACTGTCCAGAGGTGAAACTACGAGTATAATTTAAAGATATTTGCATGTTAAAAGAATTTTTCTTATTAATTTTATAGCATTTGCTCGAACAATAAATAGAGCGTTGATACTAAAATTCTAGAATAAACATTCGAATATATAAAAATCGTAAATCTGTGCATAAACAAAAAGTCTTTGAAGTGTCCACAGAACCGAATAAAAATATTTCAATCACAAAATTACTCTTCAAATTTATACCCTACATTTGTTAAAATATAAATATTTTCAAACTGACCATAGCAATGGCTCGAACAGTGAAAAAACCGGATGTCAAAAGAGCGGATTATCAAAGTTTTTTGCAATGAATAACGTATTTTCCATTTCAATCTCAATTACACTTGAGTAACAGAATACTAGAATACTTGCAATTTTTTGTTTTTCTGAGTAAATGGATTTTGCTTTAACAAGAATACCTGAATAGCAATACTATCAAATTTTTTTGGCGGGCGATTGAGGAAGGGGGGCCGCGGCCCCCCCCCCTGCGTACGCCACTGGCAATGCCTTTGAAATATTTCCTTGCTCATTGTGTCGCTTTTCTTGTGCCAACAATTCAAAACAGGATTTGTTTATAACCTTTGCAACTCTTATTTGGAAGCCTACACTGTAAGAGCTTTCTTTGAAGACTTAAGTTCTCCTCAAAATATGCTATAAAATGAAAATAATTGGTCATTAAAGAGCCTTGCATAAACGAAAAAGTAATGGAATATTTGTTTTAACCAGCTGGTTACTTCAGCTTCTCATGCACCGCCTGAGTCTGTTCTTCCAGTACTTTTAATCGATGACTCAATTGATCAATGAGATCATCTCGGCTATTGGAGTTGGAATTGGATAGCAGAGAAGCGCGGAACCGCCTTAATTGGTTCGCTTGGAACTCCAGAAAATCCATGTACTCCTCGGGATACTTTTTAGGGTCACGCCACCAGTTTTCGGTCTGAAAGAGACAAAACAATTGCCAATTAGCCTACTGAGTCACCGCGCCATTAAAAAAACAAAACAAACCTTCTTCTTCGGAGCCACTCCCGCAGAGTTTTTACATTTTTTGCAAGAGCATTTTCTCACAAAGCAATCGTATATGTACCACAGAAATGACAGCGGTGGCGGAACCGGACTCAAGTTTTGGTACTCCTTCAGCATGCCGAAGTACGTCCTTCGCCAGATCCCCAGAGCTTCATTAGCCATGCGGTTGACCCGAAGGTTGAAGAGCGCGATCAGTAGGTTCAGCATAACAATGTTCACCAGCCCCATGAAAAGGAACAGCATCAGATTCTCAAACACTCCGATTCCTTGCGTGTGGGCTGATTTTCCAATCGTGATATTCGTTAACGTCTTCCCAAATTCTAGCTTCTCAAAGTTTGTAAACAGTATGTTAAATGGTAGAGTTATCGCTGCAACAGTGGCGTCCCAGCTGTACCAAGGACTGTTGTAGTAAGTTGACTGGGTGTTCACTCCAGTCACAGAGAAAAGTAGGTTGAAGAAAAACACTCCGAAAGCGATTATGATGACGGCGATAATTGCCAGAAATGGCAGCAAGTCATTGAACACTAGACTCCATAGCATCGTTATTACAGGACCAATGACGGCTGATAGGCTCAAAAAGTGCACTGCCCGAAACATTAGCAGACCGAAAGCGACGCTAAATACCATCTGACAGGGGTATGCTGCAGTTAAAGGTAGCGAATTAGCAAGCAGTATCCATTTCAAAATCAGACCAACCAGTAAAAAAACGATTACGAGCCATTCTAGAAAGTTCAGTAAGTCCTCAAAATAAGTGGGCCATCTGCAGAGGCGGCCGCATACGAGATAGCTGCGCCGCTTCCTCCGTCTGCGGAAGTCGACAACTTCTTGGAAACGAAGGATAGCCAATAGAATATCAAAGGAATGTCAGTTGAAATGTGGGCGAAACTATTTTTGAAGTCAACCGTGTACCATGTAAAGTATATAATTAGAAAGGCGAAAAAGGTACAGTAAGTCCCGAATTTTGCTCGCGGTGAATAGAACTCGCGGGTGCACCTGCAGCAGCAGTCTTCACTACTTTGTTTGCTATTCGAAACTGAGCATGTGCTACACCTGCAGGGCCTTCGTCCAGTCTTCCACTCCTGCTGCACCAAGCTGTAGATGCAGTCTGTCGCAAAAATCTCGTTACAGTCAGCTTCCTCAATCATGTCTGTTACGGCGCCATGCCTTATTTTCTTGTTTAGAGTTCTAAATGGAAACTTGGGACCGGACACGCCTTCTGCGCTTTCGATTCGACCCTGAAGGAACTCAAAGAGAAGCTCTCGCTGACGCTTTTGAGTAGCGCTAGCGAACAACTCTTCAAGAGAATTGACAGCGATTTCCTGCACTTTTCTGTACAACTCCTGCAGCGTAGCGTGCTTGCCACGTGCCTGCGAGCGTAGCTTGTCGATCTCGGGGCCCAGCCTGATGAGTAGGTTAATGCTGGCCGGAATCAGCTCAAATTGCCTAGTGAGTACCAAGTCCAACAAAATCTCATCGTAGTGCTCAGAGTGTGAACATGTAATGTCAATGACAGACAACTCAGAAAAAGCATCAACCCAGCCGTGCCTTCCAATTTTGTCACCCATGCACAGGCAATTCATCACGCTTAGCTCTAAATTTCGATGCTGCTGGCAGCGCAAGAACTCTGGCAAAAGTCTCTCCGTTGTGGCGTTAACAAAGTTCATCTTTAGAGCGCTGCGAAATAGTTTTGTTGAGTTGAGCGTTATCGCCCTTTCTAGTATTTGCAGGCCTCTTCTGCCCTTCCGACAGGCAGTTGAATCGTCGGATAGCTGGTCGATTATTGAAGCAAGCGCTTTCTGAGCTGCCACCCGGTCCGGCAGCGAGACGGCCTTCTTAATCGGATCAACGAGGCGCAAGAGAGTAATTCTTGCGGCATTTGATGCTGCTTTGGAGCCTATTCCTTTTTTCTGAAGTGCCTTAGCTTCAAATTCTGTATAGACTTTCATTACCGGCTCGAGGTGACCTCTATCAATGGCAAAGTCAATGCAAGACAGTTCGGAATCTGTCAGCGTCTTGATGCTGACGCTAATATTTGGACCTTTTTTCAATAAGAATCGAAAACTGCTTGTTTGGCCACCTTCGCAGGCGAAATGAAAACAGGTGGCACCCTTGTTGTCGCCCTTGGAAACAGCCAAGCTCAAAAGTCTATTTTCTTTTAAATCCGACAGTTTCGATAATGGCTCTAATAAAACTTCCAAATTGTACTTTCTTGAGTACGTGTGAACCAAGTGGAGTCCATTTGACCCACAATCTAGCTTTTCGTACAGGGCCTTAAGCCCATGAGATTCGGAAAAATCTGTTAAAAGCTTCTTAAGCAAATTTTGCGGCAACTTAGCCCAATGTAGAAAGTTTTGAGCGGCAATATTCTCCTCAAGTGGATCCACGCCAAAAGCAATAAGGATATCGATCTTCTCAAGAATATCAGTTGTAGACTGCTTTTCGATTGCAGAATCGGTTAAGCCAACACAGACTGACTCGCTGCTGTAGCCTTGAAGGAGGTAATGCAACAGAGTGTTGCCGAAATCGTCAGAAGGGATGTCATTCTTCAATGCCTCTTCTAGTTCTTTGGAAGAGACAACTCCAATAGCAAAGAACATTACCAATTGATTTCTTTTGTTTGGCCAGAACATGCAATCTTTTCCGCACTTCTGGATAGCCTCACGTAACAATCGATGATTGTCTCTCCTCTTAGCGGCTATGTGAAGACATGTATTACCGTTTGCATCAACCTTTGCTAGAACGTCTTTTGTAGATTTTGAAATCAATTTGACTAAGACTTCTGTGCTTGCGGGTTCGGACTGGCGGCCATGCTCAAGTGCAACGTGCAGCACTGAACTTCCGGCTTGGTTCTTCCAGGCTAGACATTCGGGTCCGAGTGGCTTCCCTAACTCTACTGCCTGAAGCAGAATTTCTTGCCTGTCGCTAAGCATCGCTGTACTGTGTAAGCATGTCTTTCCAGTCGAATCCTGCTGCCGGAGTTTTTTCGACTCTTTCGACCCTGGCAATTTAGCAGCCTTTGCTACAGCTTTTTTCAGAAGCAAGTGCGATTTCGAATCGAGCAGAACTGAAGCGCTATTTGTAAAACGGTTTCTTTGTGATTGTTAGACCAAAAAAGAACGGGATCGCCCACTTTTTTTACAACTTTAAGTACCGCGCCTCTCGGGTTCATGGCCGCGTAATGTGCTACTGTGTTGCCTTCGTCATCTGCCTCCTGAAGCCACCTCGGATTGAGCTCTTTCAACAGCTTTTTAACTGTTTTTGAGGTGCAGTTTTTTACTGCAAGCTGAAGAGGCGTCTCTTTAATCTCATTTGAAACATCCAGGCATCTCGGCCCCGACTTATGGACTATAGAAAGTATTACTCCATCATTGGCACGCTGTTCGCGGACTGCATAGTGTGCGCAAGTATTTCCTGCGTTATCTCTCTTCTTAAGATGGCTTTCCGTTACAAGCGGGTTAATAAATGTATTCCAGGCATTATCAGGCAGATATTGCGCTGCGAAGTGAAACGGAGTCACTCCATTGCGGTCAGGGGTTGCCAAGCAGCCTGCGCCAACCAGTTCTGTGAGATCCTTCAATAGCTCAAACCCGCTTGGATCCATCGCGGCGTAGTGAACAGCTGTCCGTAGCAGCTGATCTCGACGTAAAGGTGCAGCTGTGTTCTTTAAACTTTGTATAATCTTCTTTGCGTCATCAAATTTCTTCTGTTGCGTCAGCTGAAGCAGTAGTTCACGTTTGCAGTCGTCGTCATTTGGTAGCGTTGGCAGTGGAGGCTGTGTTGGCGGCGAAGGCTGCGTTGATGGCGGTGGCGGCGGCGTCGGCTGAGGCTCGAACGATACCATCGGATCGCCATCATTCGGCACTTCGACTCCTTTAGAAGAGTCCGGCTCCATCGGTTGCGGCCGAGTAGTTCTCTAATGCTAGAGTGTCTGCATGCAAGTTAAATGTAAGCAATATATGGGAAATGTTAAATGCAAGTAAGCAAAGCAACATGCGCGAAACATACTACTAACACGTCAACCACGCCGACCTGGCTACTTTTCAAAAAAGGAAACAGTAGAACTTTCACAGATTGAGAGGGTGGATAGCAGAAAATTCTGGAAAAGAAGTAAGAACGTGGCGCCACCCATCGGCATGGGAGGGCAGTGGAGTGGAGGGCCCACCCCACTGTCAGCTTTTGGCGGCGTGCAGACAGGCAGGGTACAGAAGCACAAAAAAGAAACAAGGCTCTACCTTCTATTCATATAACATTGCCTAACCCCTACTTTTGCCCAGCACTGCCACCTTATTGTCTGCAGGGGGTGAGTGCTTTAAAATGCAGCGTCAAGATCTAAATAGAATTTCATCAGGCATAAGGCTGGGAATGGTTTCGGAATTTTGAGTCTATCATTCCTCTCCTTTTTGCTCCCCCAAAAGGGGGCGCAGATGGCTAGTCTAAAAACTAAAACCAGTTTGAGTAGCTCTGCAATCGCATTTCTGCTCACAAGGCCAAAGTTTCATGGAAATCAGATTTTTCTACCGTAAATTTTAACTGGGCGACCTTATTTATATTGTTGAATTCATAATAGTACAAATTTGAAAACTGCGATACCGAACTCTAACTTTTCTTACGCAATACGACTTGGCTTACCTTTGCAACAGCAGTCCGAAAAAGTTAAGAAGGCAAATATATTGTAAACTCTTTTTCACAATTACCTGCAGAACTATCAAGTGCTGTCCCCTATATACAGTGCATTTTATCTCTGGGTGCAGAAAAAACAATCTGAAACAGAGACAAAAATAAACTTTTAATTCAGGTGGAGAGATTATAGAGATGATAAAAACTATTTTATTGTCCATCTCTTTTAACCGAAAGACCCAAAACAGGGTGAAGGCATCTAGCTGGCACCCACAATACCCGCATTCTATAAAGGTAAAAATGAGCAATAAAAGTATTAAACAATTACGAGCAAAGCAGCTTAAAATAGGTAAGTGATGTCTCTTTGTAGGCCAAATACATTCGGGCAACATTCAGGTATATTTACTAGCTCGTAGCTCAATAGGCGATATATGAGAGTCACAAGCAGTACGAATGGGATTTTATACTTTTGACTTTTATAAAAATTAAAATTAAGCAATTTAGAATTGTAATAGAGCATATTTTAGGAACGGGTTAGAATATTCGTTTACACTACTGTCAGTAGTTTTAGCCAGGGAAATATTAATGGTGGGTTAAGTCGCGAATTTGGGACTTTCTTATAATTATCGAGCAGTTGAAGCTCAGGGAAATAAAATCCGCATGCTTCCATTTTTCCAAGCCAGTCAAAAGCAATTTTAACATAAAGAAAAGTAAGAGGTAAAACCGGGGATAAAGTATAGGGAATGCATAAAGCTGTTAAGGAAGTCAATGCCATAGCAGTGCACTAAAAGATAATCAAAACCTAATTAAGTACGCACCAAATAAGGGCTAAATATTGTGAACCTATTGCATGCTTAAATAACTTTTTTTTCTGTTTTACATCTTTGGAGTAAATCTTCGATTTCCTGCTTTTATTCTTTAATTATCTATGTACTAGGGTTAGATAGAGTCAGGAACCTGGTGGCAGCAACCTACCAAACATCAAACCAGTTAAAATCCACTTAAAATAACTTCATAAACCAGTACCCTAACCCGCGAGGACACACCACTCGAAATTATAAAAGATAAATCTTTTTCAATAAACGAACATTAGCTGATTGATTGTATACAAGCTTCATAATTAGAGGATGTCATTTCTGTTGGCTTGAACAAAATTTTAAACAATTTGCAGGTGTCTATGAGCCGTCTTTAATCCGAATCGTCAAGATAATCCAGCTGCGACTGCAGTTGCCGAATGTTGCGCCTTATATTTTCCGCTTTCGTACGCCGGTTTGTTTCCACCTGCAGCCGTTCCATCTGCTCATTTAGGTCTATGCAAGCGCTCAGACCTTGCAGGCGGGCTTCTTCTACTTGTTCATCAAGGTACTCCATGTTGCGAATCGACTCGTTGATATTACTAAGCCGCTGTTGAAACTCGTTGGCGAGATTCTCCAGTTGACCTGCGTGTCTTAAATTTTGTTAAAAACTGAATTTTTGTTTTGTGAAAGTCCACCAAATAGTCAACAACCAAATTTATTTATCTGAGAGTTTACGCGCAAAAGTTAAACGAAAAGTTTTGAAATCATCCTAAATACTAAATTATATTATTAAATTTATCATAACTTTGGTTGGACTAAAGCGATTCTAAAAAGCTTTTTAAATATCAGAAAGTTTAAAAACGGGATGTGAACTTTGTTTCTCTACGCCAATCCCTTCATTTGGAGCTTCAAATGCTTAACTGACGAGATGACCATGATAAACAACGCTCTTTGTATGTTTGTACGAAGAATAGGAGCGATAATACTTCTATGTTATGCCCCCCATTATAACGGGTGTCCCAAAAAAAGGGTAATACTTTGTGCGCTCACTGTGAGTGAGCAGTTAGGCCTATAGCACAGTAATTTAACAGGTCCACAGTAAACATTTGTAAGTTTTCCCACAAACATTTGGTTGCGAAAAATTGCTCCAGAGGCGAGTTATTGAGCACAGAAGTGTACGCTAGCTTTTCTGCCAAGCTTTGCCATACACAGCTGCCATAGACAATCTTAGCGTTTAAGAAATTTAAGAAATTTTAACGTTAGATCAGTCTCAGAGTCTAGGCATGCTCTGTCATTTTTCTTACGCAAAAGATTGTCTATGGCCTCCGTCTATGGCAAAGCTTGGCAGAAAAGCTAGCGTACACTTCTGTGCTCAATAACTCGCCTCTGGAGCAATTTTTCGCAACCAAATGTTTGTGGGAAAACTTACAAATGTTTACTGTGGACCTGTTAAATTACTGTGCTATAAGCCTAACTGCTCACTCACAGTGAGCGCACAAAGTGTTACCTTTTTTTGGGACACCCGTTATAATTGCTGAATAATCTCTTAATCTCTTAAGTTTGCTTGAAAAGCTTAAAGAATTTGAGCTTTCGCAATTTCTGTTTTTTAGAACGCACGCTTCATTCCATGTCTATCCACTCGTATATGCTTATCACCTAATCTCGGGATTAATCTACTTTCTTGACGAAAAAATACACTGAAAGAAGTCCTCAAGATATTTGAGACTGGTATGCGTAAAAACACAGCTTAAACCGTTCACCATTCTTCAGCAACTCTGAAACATGCTTGCTCCGAATCATTCTCATGTAACTAACGTCAAGTTTTAGTATAATGTTTCATAAATGCCTGCATACTAGAGGGTCCTAAAAAAAACAAAATGAAAACATATTAAACCCAAAAAAACACAGAAAAATTTCCAATCACATGAAATCCCCATTTATCCAATGTATCCTCATGGAGATCCTCAAATGCTAAATCGGTAGGGCTTTCGGCATAACGGGATCTATATATATTTGGGTACAAATAAAAAGATTAGCGCAAAGAAACCGGGACCCAACTCTTCAGGCTCCATTTTGACTCTTCCCCTTCACATCCCCTTCAGAACTGAAGGTACATAATTGTAGTTCTGCAGCTTTTTGTGCGTCGTGTCCATAATCTAGATAATCTATACGACAGATAATGCATGCATCTAGATAAGTCTCTTTGTCAGTCGAATGCTCAACATTCGCGCTACTACAAAAAAACTTATTTTTTGTACTTCTGAAAAAAGTGTTTCCGTAGCGCATTATTTCCAGTAAATAGTTTTCGA
>NIVC01000859.1:365000-375000 GCA_002269645.1 Macrostomum lignano | reverse complement strand
GCAACCAGATGGTGTCAGAAATCAGAGAGTTCAGCAACCAGATGGTGTCAGAAATCACAGAGTTCAGCAACCAGATGGTGTCAGAAATCACAGAGTTCAGCAATCAGATGGTGTCAGAAATCAGAGTTCAGCAACCAGAAGGCTTCAGCAACCGAGACTCCTTGCTCCAAATCAGGCGGTCCCTCACACGCGGGTGGTGAACATCCCAGCCACGTCCTTCAGCTCGTGCGGCAGAATGGGGAATCTCAGCAGGTGGCAGGCGTCCAGGTGGAAAAGCACGGCCTGGCAGTCAGCTTCGCAGCGATATACGCACTCAGTCAGACTCCTGACGGGCTGCTCGGTGCGGTAGAACGGGCCGCTGGTAGAGATAAGACAAAACTGTTTGCTGTGCGATGGCTTGGGGAGGCTGGGTTGCTGCCAGCGGCTGCTCCTCCACGCGTAGAATCTCAGTGCAGCGTTCGGATTGTTCGAATGCATTTTTGCGTGAATTTTGCGATTTTTAAATTTGTTTTTATCTGTGAGCGTCTCATTGTCAGTGTCTTCTTTCAGGCTCAACTGTCTGCTTTTTCTGATGCTTTCGATAGCAAAAGCGATGCAGATTTTTATCTGTATTTTTCCATAACTGAAACTTTTCCACCATCCATACGAGCTCAAATGAGTACAGACTAAGAGTGCTTGAAGCCCTGTATATAAAATCGCGTAAACCAATCCTAAATAAGCAACTTGCTAATCACGGTGCCAGTGCCCTCCTTAGAGTATTCTAGGTGTACACTTGTGCTCATCTCTCTCTCTCTCTCCCCCCCCTCTCTCCCCTCATTGCAACTCTGTGAGCGCTCCGTCGGACTGTACAATCTACTGTTAATTTATATACATTTCTGACTTTTATCGACCCGTTCTTAGTCTTAATTGTTAAATATAAATGAACAAATAAATCACAACAAGTTGAAAACAGTGTCGAAGAAATGCACACACGACTTGATTTAAATTGCGTAACCAATATTGCTAACTTGAACTGAGACTGATACTGGCTGACTGAGAAATTGATTATGTCATAACTTTTTACTTTAATTGACTTGCTGTAAGAATTTAATTATAAGGGCCACAATTCATGTACACCAATTGAAAAGAGATAGCCTAGATACGAACAGACTGGACTGCCAACGTAGCGACCTCGGTTCGAATCTTAGAAGTGCAAAATAATTTTTTTTATTCAAACACCTTGAAAACACGAAACTGCTAAACATAAAAAAGCACAATGTCAAACATAAAAGAGGCTCCATGTCAAACATTACATGGGCACCATGTAAAACATCTACGTGACTCTATGTCAAACATTAAAGAGCCACCATGTAAAACATAAAAGAGCCACCGTGAAGAACATTAAAGAGCCACCATGGCAAACATAAAAGAGCCACTATGTCGAACATTAAAGAGCTAGAATGTCAAACATTAAAGAGCCACCATTTCGAATATTAAAGAGCCACCGTGAATAAAATCAAAGAATCACCATATCGAACATAAAAGAGCCACAATGTAGAATATTAAAGAGCCACTATGTCGAACATTAAAAAGCCACCGTGTCAAACACTAAAGAACCAACTATTTCGAACATTAAAGAGCCACCATGTCAAACATAAAAGAGCCACCATGTCGAACATTAAAAAGCCACCATGTCGAACATTAAAGAGCCACCATGTAGAATATTAAAGAGCCACCATGTCAAACATTAAAGAGCCACCATGTCAAACATTAAAAAGCCACCATGTCAAACATTAAAGAGCCACTATGTCCAACGTAAAAGTGACTTTATGTCAAACATTAAAGAACCACCATTTCGAACATTAAAGAACCACCATTTCGAACATTAAAGAGCCACCATGTCAAACAATAAAGAGCCACCATGTCAAACATAAATGAGCCACCATGTTAAACATAAAAGAGGCACCATGTTAACATAATAGAGCCACCATGTCAGACATAAGAGAGCCACCATGTCAAGCATAAAATATACACAATTTCAAACGTAAAAGTATTGCCAGCCAATGCCAATTTTAAATCATGCCAATTTTAAAGGAGCCACTATAAAGCTAAGGAAATTTTCGCACTAGCTACTTATTGTATGGTGGATGCTTGCTATGTGGGGGATGCTTGCTATCTGGGGAATGCTTGCTAACTGGGGGTGCTTGCTTTCTGGGGGATGCTTGCTATCTGGGGGATGCTTGCTATCTGGGGGGTGCTTGCTATCTGGGGGATGCTTGCTATCTGGGGGGGGGGGTACTTGCTATCTGGGGGATGCTTGCTATCTGGGGGATGCTTGCTATCTGGGGGGGTACTTGCTATTCATATCTGGGGGATGCTTGCTATCTGGGGGATGCTTGCTATCTGGGGGATGCTTGCTATCTGGGGGGGGGGGTGCTTGTTATCTGGGGGATGCTTGCTATCTGGGGGGTGCTTGCTATCTGGGTGATGCTTGCTATCTGGGGGGTACTTGCTATCTGGGGGATGCTTTCTCTCTGGGTGATGCTTGCTGTCTTGGGATGATTTCTTTTTGCATTGCACTTCATCTGAGCAGTTTGTCGGTTTTCTTTTTATAGGCTTTTTTGTATGTCGAATATTAAACAGCCACCATGTCAAACATAAAAGAGCCACCATGTCAAACATATACGTGACTACATGTCAAACATAAAAGAGACAACATGTCAAACATAAAAGAGCCACCATGTCGAACATATACGTGACTACATGTCAAACATAAAAGAGACACCATGTCAAACATAAAAGAGCCACCATGCCGAACATTAAAGAGCCACCATGTCAAACATTAAAGAGCCACCATGACAAACATTAAAGAGCCACCATGTCAAACATTAAACAGCCACCACGTAAAACATTAAAGAGCCACCATGTCGAACATTAAAGAGCCACTATGTCAAACATTAAAGAGCCATCATGTCAAACATTAAAGAGCCACCACGTCAAACATTAAAGAGCCACCATGTCGAACATAAAAGAGCCACTATGTCAAACAAACACGTGACTTCATGTCAAATATTAAAGAGCCACCATGTGAAACATACACGTGACTCCATCTCAAACATTAAAGAGCCACTACGTCAAACATTAAAGAGCCACCATGTCGAACATTAAAGAACCACCATGTAAAATATAAAAGAGCTACCATGTAAAATATAAAAGAGCCATCATGTCAAACGTATACGTGACTCAATGTCAAACATTAAAGAGCCACCATGTCGAACATTAAAGAGCCACCATGTCAAACATAAAAGAGTCACCATGCCAAACATAAAAGAGCCACCATATCAAACATAAAAGAGCCACCATTTTAAACATATACGTGACTCCATGTCAAACATTAAAGCGCCATCATGTCAAACATATATGTGACTGCATGTCAAACATAGAAGAGCCACCATGGCGAACATTAAAAAGCCACCATGTGAAACATAGAAGAGACACCATGTCAAACATAAAGAGCCACCATGTAAAATATAAAAGAGCCATCATGTCAAACTTTTACGTGACTCAATGTCAAACATTAAAGAGCCACCATGTCGAACATTAAAGAGCCACTATGTTAAACATAAAAGAGCCACCATGTCAAACATATACGTGACTCCATGTCAAACATTAAAGCGCCATCATGTCAAACATATATGTGACTGCATGTCAAACAGAAAAGAGCCACCATGTCAAACAACTAAGCCACCATGTCAAACAAAGAAGAGACCCATGTCAAACATAGAAGAGCCACCATGTCAAACATAACAGAGACAACATTTCAAACGTAAAAGGGCCGCCATGGTAAACATAGAAGCCACTATGTCAACATTAAAGAGCCACCTTTTTAAACATAAAAAAGACACCGTTTAAAACATAAAAGAAGTGTCATGCCAAACAAAATGGAGCCACTATAAATCTAAGGAAATTGTTGCACTAGCTACTTTCTCTGGTGGATGCTTGCTATTTAAGGATGGATACTTGCTATCGGAAGGATGCTTGCTACTGGGGTAACTTGCTATTGGGAGATGCTTGCTCTTGGGGGGTGGAGGGTACTTGCTATCTAAGAGGGGGTTGCTAGATATATATAAGGTCTCTTTGTATCCAGGTTAATGCTTGCTATCTGGGGTTGCTTGCGGTCTGGGTGATGCTTGCTATCTGGGGGATGCTTGCTATCTGGGGGATGCTTGCTATCAGGGGTTGCTTGCAGTCTGGGGGATGCTTACTATCTGGGGGATGCTTGCTATCAGGGGTTGCTTGCAGTCTGGGGGATGCTTACTATCTGAGGTCTGGGGGATGCTTACTATCTGAGGTCTGGGGGATGCTTGCTATCTGGGGGATGCTTGCTATCTGGGGTTGCTTGCTATCGGGGGGGGATGCTTGCTATCTGGGGGATGCTTGCAGTCTGGAGGATTTCGCTATTTGGGGATCGATGCTTGAATGCTGTCTGAGGATGCTTGCTGTCTTGGGATGTTTTGTTTTTAGAGGGAATGTCCCTTTTTTTTATGAAGGCTTTATTTCGCTGTCTATTTGTTATTTGTAAAGAACAAGGATTCTATCCAGATGTCCCCCATCGGGGGGCAAAGATTGCTAGTCGTTACTAATTTTAAGAGCCTGACGATGCCTGACGCGAGGCGAAACATGTCGCATAAAAAATGATAGCACTCACCTTCTTAATTCTACTTTTTCTCAGACGCACAACTTTACCACAGATTTTTATCTTTTTTTGGTGATTTTCTTGCCACGATTCACTTCTCACGTCATCACCCCATGCATTTTAGAATTCAATTTTAGCATAATCAGAGTTGATTTTTCAACAATTTCAATCTCACGTGCATGTTTCTCTGAGGACTGCTCAGCAGGCACTGCACGGAATGGGGGCTCAAAGTTGATGAGCAAGTGCCCCTCGCTTTGAGCTGTGAATTTTAGCTTAGGTGCCTCTAATGTGACTTAGCCAGCAGCCGCATACCTTTTCCTCAGTTCTGAGTAGTAGCCTGCCACTGAGCACAGTTTGAGAGATCTCCTCCAGCTCCAGGACCTTTCTCAGGCTTGCTTTCGTCAAGCGTTTTATGCAACCAGTCGAATCCATGTTGCTCTGAATTGTAAGAGATCTGCTCAGAAATCCTACCGGAAACTTTTTCGCTACATTTGAAGAAACTGGAATCTCGGCTTGGCTCAGCTCGAGCAATTAACGCCATTGAGAGCCAACCCCTAGAAACAGTGAGGTGTACATGTTTAAGGATAAATAAAGTTAGGGCCGCTGTACACTCCTGTGTGAGTGTGTGCCTGTGCGTATGATTGCGTATCTATACGTATCTGCGAGCCTGTGTGCCTGCTCAGGGGAGTCGGAGTAATGCCTCTCGCCGGTTAATTGTGTGACAATGTGCGTAAGGTTGCACACAACCTCACTGCCTCTAATTATATAAAAATAAAGAGACCCGATGGAGTTGAGCGGCTTTCGAGATTTCTGAGATTTCCAGGTCGATATAGGTGGTCAAAAGGAATATGGAAAGTGATCGTGCTACTTGCGGAGCCGAATTCTCTTTAAAATCTTTGCGGGATGTTTAAATTGGTGCGAACTTTTTACAGCGTTAAAACTTGTCCACTAGCAACCCAAGCATGTCTGGGCCAATATGCAAAAGACGATGACGTACTTGGCGAAAGCGTTTGAGAGGTTTTCGATTTTTATAATAGACTTTTGTCTCCAAAACGTAATATACTTGTAGTATTTGGCTTATTTGCATAAAAATGTCTCATTTCGTTAATGCCGGTGATAATCTTTGCCTCTAGCCGGTAAAACTTGGAACACTATTCTCACATTTGCGCAAAATTTCATTTCTCAATTCTAATTTCTAATTTCTCATTTATCATTTCTCGATTCTCATTTCTCATTTCTCAATTCTCATTTTTCAATTCTCATTTCTCGATTCTCATTTCTCATTTCTCAATTCTCATTTCTCATTTCTCAATTGTAATTTCTTAATTCTCATTTCTCATTTCTCAATTGTAATTTCTTAATTCTCATTTCTCATTTTTCAATTCTCATTTCTCATTTCTCATTCCTCATTTCTGAATTCTCATTTCTGAATTCTCATTTCTCGATTCTCATTTCTCATTTCTCAATTCTCATTTCTCATTTCTCAATTGTAATTTCTTAATTCTCATTTCTCATTTTTCAATTCTCATTTCTCAATTCTCATTCCTCATTTCTGAATTCTCATTTCTCAATTCTCATTTCTCATTTCTCAATTCTCAATTCTCATTTCTCAATTCTCATTTCTCATTTCTCAATTGTAATTTCCTAATTCTCATTTCTCATTTCTCAATTCTCATTTCTCAATTCTCATTCCTCATTTCTCAATTCTCATTTTTTTCATTTCATTTCTTTTGAAAGTACGCTTCAGAAAGAGAAAATCGACTGCTATTTATCAAATTTTCTCAGGCGGATCTACCTGTCACTGCAAAAATTACGAATAAAATTCTTTATTTTAGAGAGTCAAAATTCTTCAAAGCCATACACACGATCAGAAACCATTAGCTATGAAAAATTATTTGCATATTATGTGCAGTAGTAAATGTAGAATAATGCCTTTGAAAAAATAAGCTCATTTTCAAGCGACCCGCAGCTGCTCCAGGGAGCGCAGAAACTCCTTCACTGGTCTGTCCAAGTTGCGCTGCTTCTGCCGTTCAGCCTCCGCCCAAGCCCGACGCCTGCTAGCGGCGTCCATCGAGTGGCTCTGCCGCTGCTCGCCGCCGGTGTAAAATGCGGAATGGCAGGACTGGCTGGTTAGCCGAAGCCTTTGTTGCTGCTGCTGCTGCTGCTGTTGAAGGGCGCTGTAGGAACTCCTGGCTGTTGCTGTTGTCGTCTGCGGCCTCTGACGCGCCAAGGACGCGGCCGCAGCAGTGCGCAATTGACGCAGACTCTCCGTTGTCGACGCTGAAGAAGTCGATGTCGTCGATGAAGCGTCACTGATGTCGTCCACGTCTGGCGCGTCGAATGCGGTGTCGGAGCGGACAAAGCGCACCGCGCTGGAGCTGGCGGTTTTGCTGGTGCTCGGTCGCAGCAGGCGCTGCGGCGAGTGTTGCCTCCGAGTGAGACGACTGCACGTGCCGCCGGCCTCTAAGCGTCTCTGAGCCGACTGGATGAGCTGGGCCGGCTCCAGGTGTGCCGGACGTCGGTAATAGCTACAACCCGACGGCAGGCGAAGCATACCAGCGGCGTCCAATCGACGGTAGCCGCTGCGCTCGTCCTGCGTCAGATTGCTGCGCACCCGAGCGCTGCGCGTCTCCAAGCGTGCGCGGCCCAGCTCGGCCAGGCGCAGGTCCGTCTGCAGGCAGCGCATCCGGTAGCTCCGATCGGCCTCCAGGCGGGCCCAGCTGCGCGACAGAAGCCGGCGCTCCTTCAGATTGATTCGACTGGCCGTGAGCTCGGCCTCGGAGTAGTGCAGCAGAGCGGAGCCTTGATCCTCCATCTTGAATGCCTCCTCATCTCTGCGACATGATTTCAATGGTGTAGAGGGATTTTGCCTGATTTATACGGAGCTGATCCTCTCGGCCTTTTTAACTCTTCAAAAACTTCTACTTATTTTAACTGTACAAGAAAATTCCCCGTCAACTTCCGATCTGTCCAATGCGACTCTGCTCAGAGTTGTAAGCTGCGTTGTAAGCTGGGCTCTCTGCACTAAGCCCAGCCTATTCAGTTTCTCAAGACCGGGGATCCAGGAAGAACAGAATAGAAGTGCGAGCTACAAAAGGTGCAGCATCGCAGAAGCACAATGCTTGGATGAAATACGCAAAAAGTAACCGGGGTTGGTGATGCTATTCAAAGCGTTCTGCCTGGCAGTCTGGCTTATTGTGCATCTGCCTGCAGTTGCTAAGCAGCTGGTCCGTGAGGAGAATTCCGGCTCTAGACGGGGATCAGTCTGCTGTCAGAGGGCGGGTGCAGACTGGCTTGTCGTCCAATTTTATAGCGACCAATAGTTTGGGGACAAGGGGCACTGGGGGTTTCTGACTCCTGCAGGCTCCTTGAAGAAGAGAGGACATGGCCAACAAGCCATAACAAGGCCACCCTGCAGCAGTGTCAACACAGAGAGACCCAATGTAGCTCACAAGGAAGTGAGCAGTAGGCCATCAATTATTTCCGTTTGACTACTTGAATAGCCTCAGCCTCCAATGCTCTCAGCTTGTAGATTGTTGTGCAAACATTCAGGCCAAACCCCGGGGGGCATGGCTTAAGATATGTTGCAAGCATGCCCACTTAATCTAAAGTTTTGGGTTCAATAATAGCACTACTCAAAGTACCACAAACGAAAACGTTCGTTTTATAATAGTTTTAATCGAAATTCTAAATAAAACTATAATATGTATTTTTTAGCTTCTAACAGCTATAGTGATATGTCTAGCAATAGAACCTATCAGTCCGGCTTATGAGCTACTTTCAGTAAGTAGTATTGATGATTAAGTTATGGAAATTTTCCCAACACAAAAATGCCAGAAGCCCTGCACTACCGTTGCCTGTCCCGTCGCTTTCTGCAGGGCCCTGCTTGGACTCAACCGCAGGGACATCAATGCGGTGACCTGTTCTGTTATGTACCACTACTTCATCTGTGAATGCCCCGCCTTTACACAGGAGAGGCTTCACATACATCGGCCCAAACACGGACCTCTCCAACGTTTTAGGACCCGGAAAGTTTCACCAGCTTGTAAGCTAACTGAGGGCTCTCCGGAAGACCCAATCCACTTCCGGGACTCTTCGGAGGGTCCGTGGTCGCCAGGGGTTTTGGGTATGGGTGGCAACGCCCCCCCTGGCGTTGCATCCCTGTAGCCTCACGCAGCTGATTCATGTTGCCTGCAACCTATGGGGTATTCTCTGGCGTCGTTAATTTAGGGGCAGCCTTTGCTAACGGGTGTAATTGGGATTTAATAGTCAAGATATTGATTTTCAGTTATGACGAAGCACTAATTAGGCAATCATTAGGCAATAATGTCAAGCTGTGTTCAAACTTATTATGGGGAATTGTTGAGTTTTTAAGTGTCGTAGGGAATTGTTGGTTTGTCAAGACTCATAAGGAATCGCTGAGTTGTCAAGAATCATGGGGAATCGCTTAAGTTGTCAAGACTCATAAGGAATCGCTGAGTTGTCAAGAATCATAAGGAATCGCTTAAGTTGTCAAGACTCATAAGGAATCGCTGAGTTGTCAAGACTTATAAGGAATCGCTGAGTTGTCAAGACTCATAAGGAATCGCTGAGCTGTCAAGACTCATAAGGAATCGCTGAGTTGTCAAGACTCATAAGGAATCGCTGAGCTGTCAAGACTCATAAGGAATCGCTGAGCTGTCAAGACTCATAAGGAATCGCTGAGCTGTCAAGACTCATAAGGAATCGCTGAGCTGTCAAGACTCATAAAGAATCGCTGAGTTGTCAAGACTCATAAGGAATCGCTGAGCTGTCAAGACTCATGGGGAATCGCTGAGTTGTCAAGAATCATGGGGAATCGCTTAAGTTGTCAAGACTCATAAGGAATCGCTGAGTTGTCAAGAATCATGGGAAATCGCTGAGCTGTCAAGACTCATAAGGAATCGCTGAGTTGTCAAGAATCATGGGGAATCGCTTAAGTTGTCAAGACTCATAAGGAATCGCTGAGTTGTCAAGACTCATAAGGAATCGCTGGAGTTGTCAAGACTCATAAGGAATCGCTGAGTTGTCAAGAATCATGGGGAATCGCAGAGCTGTCAAGACTCATAAGGAATCGCTGAGTTGTCAAGAATCATGGGAAATCGCTGAGCTGTCAAGACTCATGGGGAATCGCTGAGTTGTCAAGAATCATGGGAAATCGCTGAGCTGTCAAGACTCATGGGGAATCGCTTAAGTTGTCAAGACTCATAAGGAATCGCTGGAGTTGTCAAGACTCATAAGGAATCGCTGGAGTTGTCAAGACTCATAAGGAATCGCTGAGTTGTCAAGACTCATAAGGAATCGCTG
>NIVC01000859.1:332500-360000 GCA_002269645.1 Macrostomum lignano | reverse complement strand
GGAAGCAATTAATCTATCAGCTGACTCAGGCACCAGAGTCAATTGCTCTCGTCTTTCTATCTAGACAAAACCGGCACGGCAAACAATGACTGAAATTGCATTGTTTTGCACAGAATACTTCGGATGGGAACTGCAATGCGGGTTAGAAAAATGCTGCCTCGTGCGCAGTCGACTGCATGCAGCTGAAGTGGCTCGGACGGATTTATAACAGCTTGCGTTTTTCTATTCGCCTTTCCATTTTTGTCACACGCACGCACTAAATGGCATCTGAGACTGTCAAGCTATCAGCTGCCGAGTCTGCAGACTCCAAACGCCTGATCCGGAAGAAGGCCCAAAGCACGGATCTCCCATCGATCGGCGGCGCTTCCCTAGCAACAGTTGACGAAACGAGTCAGTCGGCTGTGAGCCTGCCGGAGCTGTCCGCGAGGCTGGCAGCCGCCAATGCAAAGATTGAATATCAGGGCCAGTTGGTAAACTCGCTGCAATCAAAAGTGTGCATCATCGAGAAGGAGATGAAGCGTCTGATTGACGAGAATGACTACCTGATGCAGTGCGTGCAGGACCCGGACTTCCCGCAGCGGCAGCGCTCTTGGGAGCTCGTGCAGCAGCTGAGGCAGTTCAGCGAGGCGCGCAAAGGTCAAAGCGGTCGAATTCAACCGGTGCTCAGGCCCAACTGATTCAAGAAATTATGCTTCATTTACCTCTAACTATTCAGCATGTAAGCCTAATAAAAATTACAAGAAATCAATGTTGTTTTCACTTAAAATGACTAGGCAATTAAAATAAAGTCTGAGTGAGGTTGCCTAATTAACGAGATATGGTTATAAAAAGAGTGCAACGAAGATACGCACAATGTAACGAAGCCTCATGATCGCAGTGTACCCATGAGAGGAGCCAGGCTCTTTGATGGGGAGGCGCCTTGGGGCCAGCGACGGGCTTTAGCACCCAGGAGCGCCAGCACCAAGGGGTGCCCAGCGCCAAATAAGTTTTTGGGGATCTATTACTACCAATGGACACAGAGACGGCGAACCTGCTGTGCCACTCTATTAGGGGAAGGCCCTTGCCCTCCCTGCCAGGCTATACGCTCCTGGGTGTGAACGAGCCTTTATCAACAATTTTCTAACATCGATTTCAATAATTGTTGCGAAAACCGTTACTTTATAATTTCGGAGAAGCGAAATTATTGTTTCAAATTTGAAAATCCTAAGATATAATTTTTAATCTCGACGAAGAAACTGTGACGACGTCGTTAGCATCTTAAATTTTTAGTTTCTATCTGAGTTTTTATTACTTAAAATTATTGTAGTTGATTAATTTGCAGGTTCCCTAGCTATTAATTTAATGTAATTTATTTAGAAAAAAATGTGCTTCAAGTTTTATTTATTTAAGTCCAAGTTATTATTACTTTTTTATAGACATCTTAGGTTTAAATGAATCGGATTTCCCCGCCAATTTAAATTGTTGCCTCGCGCTCGTTATTGTACTCTCCTCAACTCGGCGTTTTGTCTCGTACCCTGCGTGTCAACACTACTAATAATTGAACTAGCTAACTAATAAATAAATAACTAATGCTTAATTAATCGCTAACTACATCTCGAACTCGCTACGTCATACAACTGAGTAAATTTAATATAATATTCAAATGTGAATAATAATATCACAATATCAAATTTCTTGTTTTATTCACTACAAATTTTATATGCAAACAGATAAAAGTTATTCTAAGGAAAAAATATTAATTGTTTGACGCTAATATTTTGTTTTGACGCAGTCAAAATCGACTCAAATAATATAAGCAAAGCAATTTCTAACAAAAGATAATTATCGACAAACCGGCAGGAGTTTCATTACAACAAAAACAAGTTTGACTTTGCTTGCTGTACAAAAAAGTAAGTTGAGAGTCTTGGATGATTGCTCGCTGGTTTAGAAATCAGAGAGTTTTAATTTTGGCGAGCTGCCAAAACTGTTTAGAACTAGGAGTATTTGTTATTTTAACTACAGAATATCGAAATTCCTGTCTGCAAAATAGAACTCGATAGCTATTTTTGGGACAATAACAAATTAATCTGATATAAATATTATCGTTACAAAAGCGAGAAGCATCTAACGAGCGTAAATGCCGTGAGCAAAGCATCTGAAGTTCGGCTACCTGATTTTCATATCAGTTTCATGACAATTAAAATTGTTCTTTTATCAAATTTAGAATTCTACCAAATTTTACACAACGCAGATTTTTTCGGTAAACGCAATGCACACTTCCCTGAAATTCAGTCAACTTTTAACTGACTGCTTCAGGAGACGTCGTTTTTTCATGTTGATCGACTCCATGAGCGACGGCGCCAGCTTCACGCTGCGAGGCCTTTCGTAGAAAGTGTCCACAGTCTCCGGACTGGTTTTGAGGCTCTGGATGCTCTCCAGATGACTGAGATGCTGGCGGACGCCGCGGAGTTCGTTGCTCATCTCTTGTACTTTTTTAGTGTAGCCTTCTAAGTCGGTCTTCATATTCGCGAAGTTGCTGTCCTGCGCCTGGTACAGGTCTTCGGCCGACTTTCTCTCATTAGTCTTTGTTTGAATCTGGGTCTTGAGCGAGCTGATTTCCTGCTCAACTTTGCGCAGGAACTCCTCCAGTTCCTGAATCTGGGCCATCAGACGCTGGCGTTTGAGCTGGTAGATGGGAAATGGGATGTTTTAGCCCATTACGAGTGCAACAAACTTGTTTATCAATGAAAATTACGAAAAATATCATCAGTAAAAAATAACACTTTGTCTGATGGAGTATGTGCATACAGAGTATTAGAGTACATCACTTTGATTACCAGCTCGTGTGGCATAGGGATCTGGATAGCCAGCCAATACGCTACCCAAAAAAGTTAAAAGTAATTGTGGTCTGTTTTTACCCGCATTTGACTTCACTTCGTTAGCACGATCAAAGCATCTATCTAATCAACGAAAGAACTCACCTGGAGCGCGTAATTCATTTTAGTCTGAGTGATGCTCAAGTCTAAAAAGTCGGCCATCTCCTTCTTCTGCTTTTTCTCGTCCATCTTGGCCCGCCGTTCCCGAGCCGAGTGCTCAATATGCTCCTCGAGGTTTTTCAGCTCTTGCGTGATTTCTCGAAGTCGCTTCTTGCTGTTTTGACACATCAGGTAAGCTGACTTCACTGACTTCAGTAGCAGTCGGTGTTTCTCGCGCTCAGCTCTGAGTTGCTGTTCCATCTCGCGTGTTTCGCTTCGTTTATCGCGCAGTTGGCGGACACCTCAAACAAGTAGGTCTCGTCTTTGTCCAGCCACTGGTAGGCGATGCGGGCCATGGACTCCAGCTTGACCGTCAGGTCAGGCACTACGCACAGGATCGGATAGAAGTCGTCGTTACAGTTGATGAGGACTCTCTCGGTGTGAGAGGCTTTGCCTAGCAGCTCCATTCGCATGTGGGTGCCGGCGCTGTGGCAGAGCAGTCGGACTCTCGTGCGGACGGTCTCCAGCTCCTTGGAGTAGGCGGCGGCCTCGGCTTCGTAGGCCTTCGACAGCGGCGATTTGGCGGTCGCCATTGCGCCGCTCGAGGCAATCAGGCACCCTGTGCGCAGTTTTGACAGCACTCGACGCTCGTAGTCATCCGCGATGGTCTGCAGCTGCTCCAGAGCCAGCTTGAACGACTCCCAAAACTGTAGCAGCAGTTGAGTGTCCTCCGGATTAGCGGCCAATCGGTATTCCTTCAGCTTGTTCACCAGCGTAGCAATCGGGGCTTGGCCATCAACAATGATAGCCTGATGGCCGGCCTTGTCCAGGCAGGAGTTGCACGCTTCGAACGCTTTGTTGACCTCGATGTTAAATGCGTTGAACATCTGCTCGTCTTTTTCCGTTGTGCCGTAGAACTCGTTCAAAGCCTGGGCGAGACGGTTCTCGCAATCGTTTACTATCGAGCGGAGGTTGTCTAATCCAGCTAAGTAGTCCTTGAACATGCCGCTGGACCGAGCAACCTCAAGGGCGGTTCGCGGTCTTTGTACAGCTCCTGGATTCTTTGCTTGCTGCTCCTGCTGCTGCTGAGTGCTGTCATCTTCAGCGACCCGGTCGGCTTCGTATGTCGCTTGTCTGTCTGGCGGAGTCGCCGTCCGTTCAATGTTCCGCTTCATTTCAAACTTTTCAGCTGCTATCGGAAGTTTCTTTCAGTTTCGGCCGTTGTCTGTTTTAGTGCAGTCGATGCTCTCTCTCTCCAGTTTTGATGGCTATTTTTACAAGCAGCGCATCATATATATATTCACTTAGGGGCGTCTTTTCTTTGTGAAGAAAACTCTCTCCAGAATCAACAGAGAGTTCTAATGCTTTGTGCTCATGCTCTGCTTGCACAAAACGAATAGCTGAGGCAAAAAAAGAGCAAATGGAATCGGGGCCCCCAGCTGGGTGGGGTTGATGTGTGCCAGTGAGCAGCCAGTGAGAGAATGAGCATGGAACACTGGGCTATACAGTGTGAAGACCCAGTAGTGCCAATTGAATTTCAGTGCGGTCTCGCTCACAGACCAGAAGAGACATGAAAGCCTTTAACCATATCTAAAACTGCTTGCTGCTGTGCTGAGAGCCTGCATGCGCGCACCTCTCCGCTGTTGCTATGGCAACGAGCGGTGCACACAATCTGGCACACACGCTCTCTCCCTCCCTCCCTCTCCTTGCTGCTATTTCCTGCCCGAGCAGCAAGCCTGTAGTCAGTCACTTCTTTTCTGCTCCAAATGAGAGCACAGAAAGGGAGAGAGAGGTCATAAGGAGACCCCAAGTTTAAATAAGAAAATGAAAAAGGCCAAGTACAGCTGTCTGATTACTCTGGCAGGAAAGTGAGCGTCTAAGGACTCATGCGTGCTCGAAGTTTGCTTATTTACAAGCTTTGAGAAGAGATGTGTCAAGCTCAGGACTGGAGAGCATGCCGAGAGAGAGTGAAGATTTAGGGACGAGTTGGGGTCTACAGAATATTCAGAAGGACTGTCCATCCATATTGTTTGACGTAGTAGGAGACCTAAAAATTGCTCAGTTGACAACTCTATAAAAGTTCTTAGATTTTATGAATAAAAGCGTATAAAATAAAAGCCCTTTGCAGAGTGGCAGTCCCTACCATCTAACCACCTTAGCCATTCCTTGGAAAAAATTTCTAAAGTCTCCAGAGCCGGATGTTGCACTGAATGGGGCAATATTGGCGGCTTTTTGAATAGTAAATATGGACTTTTGAAGTAGCGAGGCAAATCAGGCAGTGTGCCGCACCATATGGTAAATAAGCACTTTTATCTGAAATTAATGAATGTTGCGTATTTTGGCAGGACAAAAAGAACTTTTTAAATTAAATTTGTAATTGAATTTAATGACTCATCAAGGTACTTCAATGGAATATAAAAATCGATATTATGAAAATTAATAATGTATTTCAAAACGCATTGTTAAGCTCTTCCAAATATTCAAAATCTTACTCCCAAGCAATTAGGAAAAACATTGAGACTATACTTGAGATACCTTTGGAAGTTGAATATTTCACATCCGCGTCCTGGGACACGGCGGCGGATTCAATGGTCCAAACACGTTAGTCTCGTACAAGCACGACAATGTCGTCACTACTAGGTAAACAATGAGGCAGGTAAGTCCCAGACGAAAGTTCAATTGCATTTTGTTATAATAGACAATGATGAACAGGAATACTATTGTGGAGAACAGGGTGATTGAAGAATACGTTAGACCAGACGAATTGATGATAACTGAGCTTCCAGGCTCGATAATGACGGTGCTGATTAACCAGGGCAGGCCTAAGCAGATGAGGATGTTGAACACATTGCTGCCAATGCTGTTGCTTACCGCCATATCGCCCAGTCCTGCAAAGTTGAACGAGAAGTTTCAATATTTATTGATTTGCATCGTTGTTCATTAGACGACTGAACTTCCTCGAAAAGCCCTGGAATTCCTTTGCTACACCTCTGCATTCTGGCCAACCGGGATGTCGGCATGGATTTTTTATATGGGGGGACAAAATAAAAAAAACTCTACAACGTTTTGGGAATCAAAGCATTTGGCATTCTTTTAGTGCCGCAGGCACTCATTTTGGCGCCGCAGGCACTCACTTTGGCGCCACAGACCGGCACGAAATGACAGGCACTCACTTTGGCGCCGCAGGCAAGCATTTATTTTGATTCATTTTGGTGCCGATGGTGCATTATTTTGGCGCCCTAAAGCATAAATATTGATTTCCATATCGGGTCACAAGCTGGGGCGCATGGGGACTGTGGTGACTTGGCTATGTTGATTTTTGTTAGTGATGTTAGCTTGTACTGTATTCAGTGTTTGGGGTGGTGTTTTGGTTCGGCCTGTTTTGACCTGTTTCGGTCTGTGCGCCTTTCTACAATATCTTAATGTACTCTCTTACTCATGTACGTTCTTCAATCTGGCTACTTTTGTTCTCCACCCCTAAGCCTTATCCACTAAATGTATTGTGCTCAATATTTACAATATAAATTGCAGTCGCTTGCCTCGTACGATTATCAAGCGTTTATCGTTCTACAATCTAAAGTGAATTCTTTACAGGGACAAAGCATTGGCATGTCTAGTCACAAACTGTCTCATTGTTTAATGGGTTTTGTAGATACCTCCCAGTTGCAGATGCAGTATCCTATAGGGCTTTTTGCACGCAAATTGGTTTAAGTTTGAAGTTAAATAATATCTGCTCAGAGTCCCAGCCTTCAAGGGACAGTGTGTGTGCTTGTGTGTGTGTGTTTGTGTCTATAACTATTCGTAATACTCGTAGTAGCCCCACTCTCCAATCAAAAGTTTTTGCACACCTCCTTTAGAGACAAAGACAGCGGCCATGCAGTCAGGCACAGAGGTGCCGGCGGCCAGCAGAGTGAGCCCCATCACAGTGTCCGGGATGCCCAGTGCGTCGCCCGCAGCGCAGACCATCCACACCATGAGATAGCTTATCCCGGATATCCAGGCCACGCTAGAGACCAGCGTCAGCGGGAACAGGCGCCTCCAAATGCCCGGTCTTCGACAGTCGGGAATGCTGACAAAGAATGCGCAGGTCCACGGCAGCATGCAGATCCAGCTGGTTCGGCGGAGAAAGCCCTTAGGCATCAGAAATGGCGATTCTGGACCCTGTTCTTCTGGGGCTTTGACGAATGTAAAGAAAAAAAGTTTCCGTCTCTGAATGAGGGACTTTTATCAAAAATACCCCAGTAGTTATTAACTTCAAACTCGCAATAGCAATCCAGGATCTCTTCTCAATTTTATTACCTATTTTCTCCCAGCTCTTCTCTCGATCCTCTCCCCCTCTTCTCTCGATCCTCTCTCCCCCTCTTCTCTCGATCCTCTCCGATCTTCTCTCGATCCTCTCTCCCCCTCTTCTCTTGATCCTCTCTCCCCCTCTTCTCTCGATCCTCTCTCCCCCTCTTCTCTTGATCCTCTCTCCCCCTCTTCTTTCGATCCTCTCTCCCCCTCTTCTCTTGATCCTCTCTCCCCCTCTTCTCTTGATCCTCTCTCCCCCTCTTCTTTCGATCCTCTCTCCCCCTCTTCTCTTGATCCTCTCTCCCCCTCTTCTCTTGATCCTCTCTCCCCCTCTTCTCTTGATCCTCTCTCCCCCTCTATTCTCGATCCTCTCCGATCTTCTCTCGATCCTCTCTCCCCCACTTCTCTTGATCCTCTCTCCCCCTCTATTCTCGATCCTCTCCGATCTTCTCTCGATCCTCTCTCCCCCACTTCTCTTGATCCTCTCTCCCCCTCTATTCTCGATCCTCTCCCCCTCTTCTCTCGATCCTCTCCCCCTCTTCTCTCGATCCTCTCTCCCCCTCTTCTCTCGATCCTCTCTCCCCCTCTTCTCTCGATCCTCTCCGATCTTCTCTCGATCCTCTCTCCCCCTCTTCTCTTGATCCTCTCTCCCCCTCTTCTCTCGATCCTCTCTCCCCATCTTCTCTTGATCCTCTCTCCCCCTCTTCTTTCGATCCTCTCTCCCCCTCTTCTCTTGATCCTCTCTCCCCCTCTTCTCTTGATCCTCTCTCCCCCTCTTCTTTCGATCCTCTCTCCCCCTCTTCTCTTGATCCTCTCTCCCCCTCTTCTCTTGATCCTCTCTCCCCCTCTTCTCTTGATCCTCTCTCCCCCTCTATTCTCGATCCTCTCCGATCTTCTCTCGATCCTCTCTCCCCCACTTCTCTTGATCCTCTCTCCCCCTCTATTCTCGATCCTCTCCGATCTTCTCTCGATCCTCTCTCCCCCTCTATTCTCGATCCTCTCCGATCTTCTCTCGATCCTCTCTCCCCCCTCTTCTCTCGATCCTCTCTCAACCCTCTTCTCTCGATCCTCTCTCCCCCTCTTCTCTTGATCCTCTCTCAACCCTCTTCTCTCGATCCTCTCTCCCCCTCTTCTCTCGATCCTCTCTCAACCCTCTTCTCTCGATCCTCTCTCCCCCTCTTCTCTCGATCCTCTCTCCCCCTCTTCTCTCGATCCTCTCTCCCCCTCTAAAAGCAAAAATGTTTGCATTTACCAGTGACTGAAACCAGAGGCAAGTCAATGCAGGCATATCCTCTCGGCGATTCGCCAGACTGGCTGAGCAACACCTCCCTCTCATTGTCGATGGCGTCAGTTTTCCCATAGAGCTTGTAGGCTGCCCCGGTGCCTAGGCTGGGATACCGGCTTGATATGGCGCTGTCCAGGCGATCATTGAAGAACATCAACACTATGTACATGATGTACATGCCTACCAGGATTACGGACTCGAACCTGAAGTTTACAATAGAATTAAATTGACATTAAATTGAAGTGGAAGGATGGGAAACTTGGTTTCTTAGCCAATTATAAAGGAACTGAAAACTACTGAAAACTACTGAAAACTACAGTAACACAAAATGTAGTCTGTAGACTTATATGAATGATACTACTGACTTAGTAGTGTAAAGTCTGCGCGTGAAGTTGGGTTGCGCCTTTTTTTATTAGAGGCAGGGGGTTGTGTGCACCCTGGCGCACTTTAAGCGACATAGGCACACAACCGGCGAGAGGCATTACTGCCCATTCCGCCGACTCCCCTGAGCAGGCATACAAGCGCGCAGATACGTACGCAGGCACACACTCACACAGGAGTGTACAGCGGCCCTAACTTTATTTCAAGTGTACAGGGCATGTACACATCACTGCGCCTTGAGGGGTTGGCTCTCAAGGCCGTTAATTGCACGAGCAGAGCCAAGCCGAGATTCCAATTCAGCCCCAAATTAATGTGACTGCACTTGGAATCGAGCCTGGGTCGCTGGCACACCAGAGCAGCTGCGCTACCGCTGGGCTACGGCCCCCCTGGGTTGCGCCTTCATCCTTGAGTGTTCTATCGTACTCTAACCAAAGGACTACTTAAGTAGCATATATAAGACGCTAAACTCGAAATCCTAATTTTCTGAACAAGAAGCTTTATGAATATCAATCGAGCAATAAGGAAGGCACAACATATCAAAAGATGAACATTGAGTCTTTCTCCTATCAAAAGCAACAACAACTTTTGTGCTGAAAAAAATTAAAAAATCTCCTATCTCTGTAGTGTATTTTTCGGCGAAAAGTTGCCTTCAAAACATTTACCATATACTGGTATATTTTGAGTGTTGCGTCCTTCTACTTAAGTTGTCTTTGATTCTATCTAATTGGTCACGTAGCTTTTCAACCTGAACACTCTACCCTGTGCCTTGTAGACGTGATTCGTTATTATTTTTAACGATTTTAATTGCTGCCGACTATGAGGAATAAAAAATTCTTATACCTTGAGACCTCGCTTACCTGGTTCTACATTCTCAGCTAATACAATGGCTTAACAGAGTGACAACCGCTCACCAAGTCACCAAACCGTCGTAGATGACCGCGACCAACGCGACAACGCTGACGCAGTAGAAGCTGCAGTCTCTGAACAGCGGCCACCAGGACAGGCAGACCAGTCTGGAGGACAACAGGCCGCACATGCTAACAATCATGAGGATGTTGAACACGGCGCTGCCAACGATCGTGCTCACACCGACGTCGCTTTCGGCAAAGAACACGCCGATGATTGAGGTGAGCAGCTCCGGAGCTGAGCTGCTGCCGGCCATGAAGGTGGCGCCTGCGACGTCCGGCTTCAGGTGCAGAACTGAAAGTGTTACAAAGTACATAAGTAGTAGTAGTAGTAGTAGTAGTGGTGGTTTTAGTAGTAGTAGTAGTAGTGGTAGTAGTGGTAGTAGTAGTAGTAGTGGTAGTAGTAGTGTAGTAGTAGTAGTAGTAGTAGTAGTAGTGGTAGTAGTAGTAGTAGTAGTAGTAGTAGTAGTAGTAGTGGTAGTAGTAGTGTAGTAGTAGTAGTAGTAGTAGTAGTAGTAGTAGTAGTAGTAGTAGTAGTAGTAGTAGTAGTAGTAGTAGTAGTAGTAGTAGTAGTAGTAGTAGTAGTAGTAGTAGTAGTAGTAGTAGTAGTAGTAGTAGTAGTAGTAGTAGTAGTAGTAGTAGTAGTAGTAGTAGTAGTAGTAGTAGTAGTAGTAGTAGTAGTAGTAGTAGTAGTAGTAGTAGTAGTAGTAGTAGTAGTAGTAGTAGTAGTAGTAGTAGTAGTAGTAGTAGTAGTAGTAGTAGTAGTAGTAGTAGTAGTAGTGGTAGTAGCACTTACCATCGCAAAGCACCTCCATTGAAGCCAGAAAGTAGTCATTGCAGATCACAGCCAAAGCGGCAAATAGCCACACGGCAACTGCAATATGAATAATAATTGCTCCGTGCTGTTTCTGCTCCAGAGTGAACAGGTCAGGTGGGTAAGTCTCCACTGATCGAGGCGTACAATTGCTGTGAACATGAACAAACAGTAGGTGTCGCAGGTGCGAAGTGCTTTCATCGACACTGGTTCCAAAGTTCAAGTCGGACGGATTGTCACCTTGGGACGTTAAACCTGGTGGAAGATCAGATGGTCATGCTTGGTGGAAAACCTTTTCAAGTTACCGACATCACCTAGACTACCGTCAATCCAGTTTAATTGATTCTTTCTTCTCTTGTGCAGTCTTATGAGACAGTAATGTACATTTACACCTGCAATCTAGCATTCTACCGTACCTTGGGGCATCAGCTGCTATTAAAGGCAGAGCTATTTAATGCTGTTTACATTATTAACCGATAGAAATGACTCGGTTTAGATAAGAATTGCTTGCCAGAGCGAAGCATTTTGCTGTTCTGTATTTTTTAAACATATTGTTTTCCTTTAACACCTCACCTATGAGCTAGATTTTTCTAACATAAAAAGCACATTCCACCTCTGAATGTATAGTTGACATCCACATGTAGAAGTCCGTCTCTATGGCAACACGAAAATCAAGGCTCCTGCATTCCTAGGCTCAAAATGGGGATTTTATACCAACTTAAAACTCTAGAATGGATTCTAACAAAATCTCTGTCAAACATCCAGCAATCTGCACATATCGAAAATTATTGGTTGCTTTAAACTTCAAACTCCTAAGTCCACAAATCCTGAGCTTTTCTTCGTGCTGGTGCTTAAGTTGAGATCTCCTTGAAAAAGGACAAGTTTTGACTCACCTGCAGTCGCAGTCTTGTAGGCCAGCCCATACAGGGCCATGCCGAACAGCCATGCAGCCAAAAGTAAAGTGGTAAAAGTTCTGTCTCGCCGAGAAAATTTTTGACATTTTAGCGACATAATAACAAAATTTAAGCCTTGCGGAGCGTATTAAAAGGCCATATTTATACGGTCATTTTTCACCCCTAAAAATATTGAATCGAAAAAGTGAAAGCTCGGGTTATTAAAGCTGTCAAGAAGGTGCTCACCGTTGCTGTCCAAGGCATATCAAACTGTGAAACAGGAAATTAAATTAGATAAGTATTCTCACAGCGTATGGTGTCCACTGCGCTTCTCTATCTCTCTGCACCTATGAAAACACTTTCTCATATCAGCTTCGTACTCAGCAAATAAAAATGTATGGGTGCTGACACGACCTTTGAACAACTAGTTAAGAAAGGTTATTGGTGTGCTTACACTTACCTGGAGAATTACGGTAACTACGGTATGGTAATTGATTATAACAGCTTAATAAAATGACAAAGACCAGGTGAAGCCTGGTGTCAATTGCGAATGCAAGCTAATCCTTTAGTCCTTTAGCAGATCGAAAATGTTTTTTTTTATTTTTTATTTTTTTGGTTCTAAATTTTTTCGTTGACATCAAAGTTCTTGACCACTTTTCGATCCATTCAGCCACGAATAAACACCAGTTCGTCGGTTCCAACCAGGGTAGGCAGACCTTCCACAGCTCCAAGCAGGCGGCACAGCTTTCTTTGCTTGGCGAAAATCACCGCCTGGCAACCAGCAGTCGAAGAGCATTTCGAGGCGCACTGCAGCAAACTTCGAGCGATAAAAGTACGATCGGCAGGTGCGTCAGGGCTCGTGACGTAGCTCAGAGTCGAGTTGCGATTAATCTGCCCTTGAAAATATTCGTCCACGTCTGTAATGCAATGGTTAGGATCTTTAGAAAGTGTATCAAAAGTGTATCAATGCAGAAATGCTTTACTCACTAGCATAGTTCAGCTTGAAAACAGAGTTTCGATCAAATCCTCCGCATTTCTGGTTCGAATTGCCAGAACAACCAGAGCTACATTCGCTCTCCAGACCTGCTCCCATTCCTCCATAGGAGTTGTCGCAGAAGCACTGCTTGCCAAACTGTACAGCAAAATAGCGAAAGTTGAACAGAGAGCAAATATGGCTGCAGAATTCGTGCGAGTTCTGGGTGGCATTACCAATTGAGGTACCGACAACGCTGTGGCCCTCAATTGGAGGCATGCCTTCGAGTCCTGGCATGTCGCGGTTGTCTTTGTCTTTGAAACAGCCGATGTAGTCGAAACCAGTGAGCTTCTTAGCGGCTAAGCATTGACAAAAAAGCAAGAAAAAGAGATGACGAAGCATGCCTAACTTTGGGTCGATTAAACTGAATACCAGCTTGAGAAGAAACTCTGCATACAGCTAGTATTTTGATATGGCTTCCCTTTCAAACTCTCGCCCAAATCTGTCGCAATGCGTCTATTTATCCATATTCTCACTATTTACTAGGTGTTGCACCGTAGTCACAGCTTCCTTCGATTGGCATACAAAAGGATGTCGAAAAGGAAGTTAGAAAAAGATCCTAAATGTTTTCTACGCAAGGAATACAGTTTCATTGCTGAGTCCACACACCAATATCGACTGAATTTTGTCGCTCAGGCTGAATCGATCGAAACTTTGAAGTCAAGCAAATTTTTACTGCCAAAAGTATATGGGGGATGCTGCTGATGTTTGCGGGCTTTTACAAGAAACTCACTGATGCATGCCATACAGGTAATGTATAGAGAATCTAGGTAGGTGCAACCGTGAAAAAAAATTAAAAGCTTCGTGAATTTCTGTCTCAAAGAGCTTAAAAACGTCAATCTTTTGCAACTTTCTTCTCAACTCATTTCAAACTGCTGGGAATAGAGATATATATTTATTTCTCCATGGGTGAAATACTTCACATGATGCAATGCGAATATTTTGAATAGCAGCTAGTATACCAGTAAATGCTTGCTAAATTAACACTCCCAGGGAACGATTGCAGGTTTCAGTGAGTCTTTAGCCACGAACAAAGACTTCTAAATCAACCAAACGTCGATCTTTAACAACCTGAACATTCCAAAACAGTCCGCAACGTCGTTGTTTCTCAGAAAAAACTACAACTTGACAGCCAACAATTGAGCACTTGGTGGCACACTGCAGCAGGCGATGAGCACTGACAGTTCGCTCGGCAAGTAGCAGCAGGTCTTCGGACAAAAGTTTTTTCGACTCATCGATGCGGTTATTGAGTTGCTTAAGAAACTGATTGATGCCTGTAGATTCTGTCAAAGATTTTGTAGGTTTGGATCATATTCGACACGTTAAAAGGTACGTATACATTCTTTTATAGGAAGCCTTCGGGGCGACTAGTGACCCAGAAGCTTCAGAATAGGAAACTCACCGAATTGATAGCTCAAGCGGTACACGGAGTTTCGAAGCTTATCGCCGCAGATTTCGGTCGCATTGCCCGGACATCTGTGATTACACTTGTGCTGCGGCTCCCGCCCATATCTCCCAAAGTAGTTTCCACAGAAACACTCGTCTGTATTCTGCAATCCGAAAAACTTGAATCCGATGCTTGAGCAGATTTGACTGCAAAATTTGGGCGAATTTTTTTCAGTCTTCACTGCACCAAACGAGCGCACTGGGTATTTACCAACCGAAGGCAGTCCTCGAAGACCATCCAGGTCTCTGCTACTCCTAAATGCGTCCTTGAAGCAACCGATGTAGGTAACACCGATAAGCTTTATGGCAGTTGAGCTGTGCAACAGCAAGAATGCGAAAACAAAAGTACAAACCATTTTCCATGGAACTTTCAAGGATCTGTAAATGGACGAGAATTAGAGACGATTCGAAAATCGACACTCTGGGAGATTTATAGTCAGTAGGATGTTGACAAGATGAGTATAAGATTTCAACTGGCACATGGTTTCCCAGCCGTTAAGCCTGGTTAAATAAAACTGAGGAGATCCGTTTTCTAAGCCGATTAACCGAATATTTGGATGGCTTATACAAGCTTGAAACACTGAAGATATCGAATTGATTTGATAGAGGGTAGGGGCTTCGTTTGTATTTGACTAATAACTTAAGCAAACTCTTGTGCAAAACAGAGTATGATGAGCAATCGTTTAATTTTTGTTAATCAAATGGAATGGCGCCTCATGAAATGGAATGGCGCCTCATCAAATGAAATGGCACCTCATCAAATTAGATGGCACCTCATCAAATGAAATGGCACCACACCAAATGAAATGGCACCTCATCAAATGAAATGGCACCTCATCAAATGAAATGGCACCTCATCAAATTAGATGGCACCTCATCAAATAAAATGGCACCTCATCAAATGAAATGGCACCAAATCAAAAAAATGGCACCACGTTAAATGAAATGGCACCACATCAAATAAAATGGCACCTCATCAAATGAAATGGCACCAAATCAAAAAAATGGCACCACGTTAAATGAAATGGCACCACATCAAATGAAATGGTACTACATCAAATGAAATGGCACCACATCAAATGAAATGGTACTACGTTAAATGAAATGGCACCACATCAAATAAAATGGCACCTCATCAAATGAAATGGCACCAAATCAAAAAAATGGCACCACGTTAAATGAAATGGCACCACATCAAATGAAATGGTACTACATCAAATGAAATGGCACCACATCAAATGAAATGGTACTACGTTAAATGAAATGGCACCACATCAAATAAAATGGCACCTCATCAAATGAAATGGCACCAAATCAAAAAAATGGCACCACGTTAAATGAAATGGCACCACATCAAATGAAATGGTACTACATCAAATGAAATGGCACCACATCAAATGAAATGGTACTACATCAAATGAAATGGTACCTCATCAAATGAAATGGTACTACATCAAATGAAATGGTACTACATCAAATGAAATGGTACCTCATCAAATGAAATGGTACTACATCAAATGAAATGGTACTACATCAAATGAAATGGTACTACATCAAATGAAATGGCACCACATCAAATGAAATGGTACTACATCAAATGAAATGGCACCTCATCAAATGAAATGGCACCTCATCAAATGAAATGGCACCTCATCAAATGAAATGGCACCTCATCAAATGAAATGGCACCTCATTAAATGAAATGGCACCTCATCAAATGAAATGGCACCTCATCAAATGAAATGGCACCTCATCAAATGAAATGGCACCTCATCAAATGAAATGGCACCTCATCAAATGAAATGGCACCTCATCAAATGAAATGGCACCACACCAAATGAATGAATGGCGCCTCTAAAATAAAATGCTGGCATTTCTTTAACGATAAAAACTTCAAGACGGAATCCTTTGCAATCCTATGCAAAAGCAGCAAGTTAGGAACTTGCACTCTATCAAAGAACAGATACTGCCCATCATTGCGCCGACTCCCCTGAGCAGGCACACAAGCGCGCGGATATGTACGCAGTCATACGTACAGGCACACACTCACACAGGAGTGTACAGCGGCCCTAACTTTATTTATCGTTAGGCATGTACACTTCACTGTGCCTTGGGGGGTTGGCCTTCAAGGCCGTTAATTTCACGAGCAGAGCCAAGCCGAAATTCCAATTTAGCCTTCAAAATTAACGTGACTGCACTTGGAATCGAGCTTGGGCCGCTGGCACACGAGAGCGCCACGCCAGACTACTGGGCCACGGCCAACCATTATGAATGAATTTTTTATTTAATCTCTCTCATCGTTTGTATGTTCAGTCATATTACAGATAAAAATAAGAAGCTTTACTCAAATTAGGAAATCAACTGATTATAATCGTATTTTCGATTTATTCAATATTTTAGCGTGACAGCGCTTTGTACTTTTAAAAAAAACAACTACCTTCTAATAATATCGGCAAATGTGGTATTCGTTTCTTATTACTTGTAAGTAGCTCGTAGTACGTATGCAATTAGGTTGCTTTTAGCTAAAGTCTTTGTCTTGGGCAGGGCTCCGGATTGAACGATCCAAAAACGTTAGTCTCGTACAGACACGCAGCGGTCACTATGGCAACATAAACAAACAAGAAGATGAATCCTAGTTTCTTATCTACTCTCATGCGATTGGCGTGCGTTGCTACTAAAAGAAACACGATAGTAACCAGCAAAGTGATAGCCGTGTAGGTCAGACCGCTGGAGCTGATGGTGACTGTGCTGCCGGGGTTCAGCAGGGCCGTGCTGATGAACCAGGGCAGGCCGAGGCAAGCCGTGATGTCGAACACGTTGCTGGCGATGCTGTTGGCGATGGCCATGTCTGCCAGACCTGCACAGGTGAATTTTAGATTTCCTTCACATGCATCAGAGCCAACCCCCCCCCCCAGGGGGCGCTGTACACCCCGTGTGAGAGTATCTCAGCAGAATTGCCTCAGAGCTGGTTGCGTCACGAGATGTCACAAGAGTGGCCTAGCGTTCATGGTGTCATGGTTTGAGCTAGTGAAGAAAAATCAAGGACAATGGTTAACAACTACGAACAGTCAGGAAAGGTCAAATAACCTCTAAAGCTCGATGGAATGAAGGCTGTCAATATGTCGTCCACCAAGTCGCCCTTAGTTGGGAGTTCGACGCAAATTTTGTGCCAAGACCCATTTTCGCAATTTTATCTTAGACATTTCAACTGTTTGTAGTTCAATGTCTTGTGCAAAACAGAGTATGAGCAATCGTTTCATTTTTTGTTAATCAAATGAAATGGCGCCTCATCAAATGAAATGGCACCACACCAAATGAAATGGCACCACACCAAATGAAATTTGTGCAACATAGTTTTAGGAAGAAAAGACCCGAATGAAATTCTACGACTTTTAATCTTAGATTATTTTAACAAAAACTCACCACTTCTAGTCACAAAAATCCCAGCCAGAGCGTCCGGAATGCAAGTGCCAATAGACAGAAGCGTCAGCCCCATCACAGTGTCCGGGATGCCCATGGCGTCGCCCACGGCACAGACCATCCACACTAGCATGTAGATCAGGCCCGAGACCCACAGCACGCTGGCTAGGAAGGTGAGGACAAACAGTCGGCGCCAGATGCCGGGTTTCCGACAGTCCGGTATGGTTAAATAGAATGCCGTTGTCCATGGCAACCCGATTAACCAGTAAACCCGTCGGAGCAGCCCGACTGGCGGTTGGAATGGCGACTCGGGGCCTTGGTTGACTACTGTCGGTGGGTGCGTGCGCATGGAGGTTTCAGATCGACATCTTCATTGATATGCATTGATAATTTTAGCGGCAGTTGCTGTCAATCGAGCTTGGACCCACCCACATCAAGCGAGGAGTCAAGTAGTGACCCCCGATCACGGACACGCAGGCGGATACTTAGGAACTCACATGCGAGAGAGACAACACCCAATTGAGCACCTGTGACAACCCAGTTGAGCACCTGTGACAACCCAGTTGAGCACCTGTGACAACCCAATTGAGCACCTGTGACAACCCAGTTGAGCACCTGTGACAACCCAGTTGAGCACCTGTGACAGCCCAGTTGAGCACCTGTGACAACCCAGTTGAGCACCTGTGACAGCCCAGTTGAGCACCTGTGACAACCCAGTTGAGCACCTGTGACAACTTAGTTGAGCACCTGTGACAACTCAGTTGAGCACCTGTGACACCCAGTTGAGCACCTTTGACACCCAGTTGAGCACCTGGGACAACCAAGTTGAGCACCTGTGACAACCCAGTTGAGCACCTGTGACAACCCAGTTGAGCACCTTGGAGAAGGACAAATCCAAGGTAACTAGGTCATACACGGGATTGAACACAAGAAATGACATTGTCGAGAGTTAGACAGACACCCAAGTCACTCATTCCGACATTTTACAATTCCGTAAGCAACCACATTCATTAGAGGCTTGTGTACAAAAAATACTAGCATCACTATTTTGGCCAAAAACAAACCAACTCAAACTCACAAACCACATCTGGCTCTTCCTCGTCTTGACTGCCAGCGAGCACCTGCGGTCTGCCGCCAGTCTCAATCGTCCAGACTTCAATTTGCTGCTGTTGCTGCTGCCCGGCAACCGTCTCAGCCAGCTCGTCGTCGTCCATCACCCGACGTGAGTCGTCCGTCTGCTGTCTGCTCTGGTCGTAGAATCGCTGCGCGCCCCCCGTGCCTAGCCGGGGATACCGCTTGGAGATTGCAGCGTCGATTCGATTGTTGAAGGCCATCACCACGATGTACAGAGCGAATAGAGCTAGCTGGATGACAGACTCGTACCTTGATTGGTTGCGAGAATTAAACAGTATTGAGTAGCTAGGCCACAACCTGTTCCTGGATACTCATATCTAGGAATACCACCTAGATGGGCGTGTACTGGGACTGGGAGAGTGTGACAGGGAGTGTGACAAGGGGAGAGTGACAGGGAGAGTACCCGAAAACTTTAATCAGCTCATGCGCAACCTCCGGGCCACCCGCAGGGCTGAACTCTCTGTTCCAGAGAGCACTATAGCTGCTGGCGACACTGGGGGACCTCCCTGGGCGGCGCCAACCCTTCGTCCATAGCGACGCGTCGGCCGTTCAGGGATTAGCGGAATGGGCGCTCGCGCCTTCCCGCTGTGTCCCCCCTGGACAGCCCTGCAGCTGAGTCAAGTAAGTCAAGTAAGACAGGGAGAGTATGACAAGGAGTGTGACAGGGAGTATGACAAGGAGTGTGACAGGGAGTGTGACAAGGAGTGTGACAGGGAGTATGACAAGGAGTGTGACAGGGAGTGTGACAAGGAGTGTGACAGGGAGTATGACAAGGAGTGTGACAGGGAGTGTGACAAGGAGTGTGACAGGGAGTATGACAAGGAGTGTGACAAGAAGTGTGACAGGGAGAGTGTGACAAGAAGTGTGACAGGGAGAGTGTGACAAAGAGGGTGACAGGGAGAGTGTAACAAGGAGTGTGACAGGGAGAGTGTGACAATAGTGTGGAAGAGGTTTTAGCCTAGCGGTTAGAGCGTCGAACTCACGACTTGAAGGTCGGGGGGTTCGATCCCACCAGAACAATTTGTATCCTTGAGCAAGACACTTAACTCTGCATTGCTTCAGTTCACCCAGCTGTAGAATGGGTGCCAGCATTAGCTGGGGAAATTGAGGGTGTGTGGCGACTCCCCCCCCAGTCCTTGGACTGAACAGCCGTACGCAGCCTTCAGATGCGCCGTGCAATAGCTGCGGCTGAGCTGTCGGTTGCACATCTGCTTATTAGGGCAGGTGTAATCAATTATTTTTATATTATTATTAGCAACTACCTGTAGTTTCTTTGGTTTCAAGGCGCAGCTTCTGGAGGGAAGTTCCGAGTATATCGTGAATGAAACGCCATGGCCCCTTCCCATTCATTTTAATCGCCAGACAGGCACATACTGTAATAGCAGCAGTTCT
Source organism: Macrostomum lignano (assembly GCA_002269645.1). Classification (NCBI taxonomy): domain Eukaryota; kingdom Metazoa; phylum Platyhelminthes; family Macrostomidae; genus Macrostomum; species Macrostomum lignano. The sequence continues at coordinate 340,053 of NIVC01000859.1, read as the reverse complement.
TTCAAACAAACAAAATGCAAGAAAATGAAGCTCACCAGTTGACAATCCCGTCGAAGATCACAGCAATCATAGCGGCCACACTTATGCAGTAGAAGCCGCAGTCCCGAAACAGCGGCCACCAGGACAGGTAGACAGCGCTGGTGGCGGCCAAGCCGCACAGACTGACAATCATCAGGTCGTTGAAGATGGCGCTGCCCACTATGGTGCTGACACCGACGTCGCTCTGGGCGATGAAGACGCCAATGACTGAAGCCAGCATCTCTGGTGCTGAGCTGCCAGCAGCCATGAAGGTGGCGCCGGCGACGTCCGGCTTTAGGTGAAGCTCTGCGATCGAAATGGCAGGTGATTGACAAGATCAAGGTTAGGGTTGGACAGGTGCAGGCACATTCAGGTACAGGTACCTAAGCACCAGTAACACCCCAGTTGAACACCTGTAACACCCAAGTTGAGCACCTGTGACAACCCAGTTGAGAACATGTGACAACCCAGTTGAGAACGTGTGACAACCCAGTTGAGCACCTGTGACACCCAGTTGAGCACCTGTGACAACCCAGTTGAGCACATGTGACAACCCAGTTGAGCACCTGTGAAAACCAAGTTGAGCACCTGTGAAAACCCAGTTGAGCACCCGTGACAACCCAGTTGAGAACCTGGCACAACCCAGTTGAGCACCTGTGCCAACCCAGTTGAGCACCTGTGACAACCCAGTTGAGCACCTGTGACAACCCAGTTGAGCACATGTGACAACCCAGTTGAGCACCTGTGACAACCCAGTTGAGAACCTGTGACAACCCAGTTGAGCACCTGTGACAACCCAGTTGAGCACCTGTGCCAGCACTCACTTTCACAAACAACTTCCAGTGAAGCCAAAAAATAATTGTCGCACACGATCGCCAAAGCAACAAACAGCCAAGCCGAGACAAAAGCGTGAATGAGAATGGCGCCGCTCTGCTTCTGCGCCAAAGTGAACAGGTCTGGCGGGTAGGCCTCCACAGTGCGCGGTGTGCAGCTCTCGGAGCTGTTGATGGCTTGCATGGGATCGGCGATTGGATTGCCCGGATGCACCGCGGATTTTTCACCTGCAGCCCAGGCGAGTTGGGATGGCTTTACAGGTTGCTTGAAAGTCGCATTCGTTAAATACGGACACCCCTACCAGTTCCCTACCAGTTAGACACGGACACCCCTACCTGTTAGACACGGACACCCCTACCTGTAAGACACGGACACCCCTACCTGTAAGACACGGACACTCCTACCTGTTAGACACGGACACCCCTACCTGTAAGACACGGACACCCCTACCTGTAAGACACGGACACCCCTACCTGTAAGACACGGACACCCCTACCTGTAAGACACGGACACCCCTACCTGTAAGACACGGACACCCCTACCTGTAAGACACGGACACCCCTACCTGTAAGACACGGACACCCCTACCTGTAAGACACGGACACTCCTACCTGTTAGACACGGACACCCCTACCTGTAAGACACGGACACTCCTACCTGTTAGACACGGACACCCCTACCTGTAAGACACGGACACCCCTACCTGTTAGACACGGACACCCCTACCTGTAAGACACGGACACTCCTACCTGTTAGACACGGACACCCCTACCTGTAAGACACGGACACCCCTACCTGTAAGACACGGACACTCCTACCTGTTAGACACGGACACCCCTACCTGTAAGACACGGACACTCCTACCTGTAAGACACGGACACCCCTACCTGTAAGACACGGACACCCCTATCTGTTAGACACGGACACCCCTACCCGTTAGACAAGACACCCCTACATGCACTTGTTAGACATGTACTCCTATCGAGCCACATTCAAACCCATACCAAGCACCAGATGCAATTAACTCACTTTGGCCACCGAAAGCTGAGTTGTGCAGACTCCCATCTTCATCCGTGTTACTCGCATGCCACCTGTAGTTGAATCCAGCCACAGAGGCAGTAAACACGACGCAACCCAGCAGTGCTAGAAGCAAGGCTGCCAGTCGAATATTTCTCCAGTCTGAGCATGAGCTCATTCCTTAAGCGGCCGTAAAAACTCGTACAATTACTAACAATTATTGCTCTACTCAAAGTCACAAACGAACTCTTCCCATTAACTATCATTGATAGGGCTTCAATCTTTAACAACTTGGCGACTGTTTCTAGCCAGTGGAGTTATGAAAATTCTTCAACAGATTCACCGGTCTCCTTTCACCTGGTAGTTTAGCTTTTTTATATTGCTTAAAAGCGCCTGACAGAATCTTGATAAGAAATTTCACTGCTACTGAACTTTCATAAAAACAGCTATCTAGATTTGAAACGTCATTGAATGAACAAGTAGCCAGTGTTTTGAAGCCAGCTCTTTTTGGCGCTTTGTGTGCACGTGAGACTTTAGTGAGCCCTGAACTGCGGACTGCTGGCACTTTTAGAACTGCGACACGCATTCCACTTTCAGCTGTGATTGCGATACTATGCTTTGGGTCTGTGTGCGCCGTGGGCCAGAAGGTCACGAAATCTCATATAGTATCTATCTATCTGTCTATCTATCTATCTGTCTATCTATCTATCTGTCTATCTATCTATCTATCTATCTACTATCTGTCTATCTATCTATCTATCTACTATCTGTCTATCTATCTATCTATCTATCTATCTATCTATCTGTCTATCTATCTATCTATCTATCTATCTGTCTATCTATCTATCTGTCTATCTATCTATCTATCTATCTATCTGTCTATCTATCTATCTATCTACTATCTGTCTATCTATCTATCTATCTATCTATCTATCTATCTGTCTATCTATCTATCTATCTATCTATCTGTCTATCTATCTATCTATCTACTATCTGTCTATCTATCTATCTATCTATCTATCTATCTGTCTATCTATCTATCTATCTATCTATCTGTCTATCTATCTATCTATCTACTATCTGTCTATCTATCTATCTATCTACTATCTGTCTATCTATCTATCTGTCTATCTGTCTATCTATCTATCTGTCTATCTATCTATCTACTATCTGTCTATCTATCTATCTACTATCTGTCTATCTATCTATCTATCTATCTGTCTATCTATCTATCTATCTATCTATCTATCTATCTATCTATCTATCTATCTATCTATCTATCTATCTATCTATCTATCTATCTATCTATCTATCTATCGATCTATCTATCTATCTATCTATCTGGGAACCAAATAAAAAAACATAAAAATGGCAGCCATTCAAATTTTTTATAGGCAGTAAATAATGAAACGCAGTGAAATTCTTTGATTTATTGAATTCTTAGTTCCGTTTTTGGTTCCTTCTAGAAGAATTTGCAGCAATATTTCTTGACAAGGATTTTTAGAAGCAGAAGACAGATAACAATTTAGTGACGTGAGACAGTAAAAAAAAACAAAAAATTGAATTGAAAAAAGCACACAGCAAAATATTAAAAAAAGCATGCCAACATTGAATTTCAAATTCGTTAGAGGAAATAAATTCACTATCTAAATAGGCCAGTCAAGCGGGTGCACAGACGAGGCAGTTATGTGAATAAGAAATATTTATTTATCAAGCTTAGAAAAAAACTAAATTGAATAAAAATGGCAGAAATGTTAAGCAAGCGAAATAAGCTGCTTACAAATGAAAATTTGTTTGCTTGCATTAGTAGCATAGATGCGATCTTTCCGTTATTTTCATCTTCTTGAAGAAATTAGAAAACAATATTCTGACGTGCCTGTGCAGCCTAGAAGAGACTTAAGTGGAAAAAACAAACAAAAAGGTAGCAAAGCAGTCAATGTAGAGAAGCACTACTGTAAGTAAAGTAGTAGACATATATATTTTAAAGTGAGAATATCGATTTGTATACTTCAGACAGGCTGTCAGACATACAGTCAGACAGACAGACAGACAGAAAGACAGGAAGATAGACAGAGAGACAGACAGACAGACAGACAGACAGTTAGACAGACAGACAGACAGACAGACAGACAGAGACACTAAGACAGACAAACAGACAGACAGACAAACAGACAGACACTAGAACAGACAGACAGACAGACAGACAGACAGACAGACAGACAGACAGACAGACAGACAGACACACAGACAAGCCAGCAGACACACATTACTCATATTACATTAGGAAATCCGTAAAAAAATTCTCCATAGCAGAGCTTTTACTAACGAAACGGTCCTGCCATTGACTGGCTATGCAGCAAACTAGATCAATCTTTAACAAACAACGGTTAAAGTCTGAATGACAGCAAAATGATAGTATTAACTTTCAATGAATTGAATTTAATGCCTAAAATGAGTCACTGAATGAACAATGCCTGACTTTCCAATGCCAACTTTTTAAGTTTTTTTTACGCATGGAAACTACGCAAACAGTGAACTACCTGTAACACAATTGCAGATTGAATTAACGACGGATATTGTACCAAAAAAATCTAATACCCAAAAGTGAAAACATAACCTCGCATTCTGGAGAAAGGATGCAAAATATTTCTGGTTACTAAGAAGTATTTAAAGACTGCAATTAAACTGAGAAAATCACTCTCTTTACCCTCCCGTCACTCAGATAGTCACCCTCTTCACCCTCCTGTCACTTAGATAACTACCCTCTTTACCCCCCCATAATTTAGATAATCACCTCGTTACCCTCCTATCATTTAAATAACCACCCTCTTTACCCTCCTATCACTTGGATAATCACCCTCCTTACCCTCCCATCACTTAGATAATCACCCTCTTTACCCACCTATCATTTAGATAACTACCCTCCTTACCCTCTCATAATTTAGATAATCACCCTCTTTACCCTCTCATAATTTAGATAATCACCCTCTTTACCCTCTCATAATTTAGATAATCACCCTCTTTCCCTCCTATCCCTTGGATAATCACCCTCCTTACCCTCCCATCACTTAGATAATCACCCTCTTTACCCTCCCATCACTTGGATAATTACCCTCTTTACCCTCTTATCACTTAGATAATCACCCTCTTTAGCCTCCCATGGCCATTACTTAGATAATCACACAAGCTACATTTGAAACAAATTCTATCCTAAAATTTACTATAAGTAATTTTCAAACATTTACAAAAAATTAACCATCACAGACAGGAATTACGATAAATTATGTTAACTGACATGCAATAAATAACCTATAGAATATCGATAGACTAACGACTGTTCTCGTTTTAGAGCAGTTTCTTCTCCGGGCAAGAGCATTTGAGCAGGTGGGCACTCGACACCGTGGGATGATCGTCGCATGAGAAGGCGTAACCGGAATCTGTAAATTTGTTGAAATTTTGCTTCATAAAGACTCATATGTGATGCCGATTGGTATATAATAAACATAAACATAAACATACGTATATAATTTAGTATATAAGATTTTCTCTAGACTACTACGAGTATATATACCTAGTAATAGAAGCCATACATATTTAGGCATATAATAATGTTATAGCAAACTATATAGATATTGTATGAATATAAATTAATTGTACACAACGCCAGCCATCTAAATGATTAACAATATGTAGCATTAGATTGCAAGCTGAATACAGACAAATCAATAAATAAATATTAAAAGGTGAGGTGTGAATCAGTTTGAATTGAAATCAAGACAGAAATTTCCAAACCAGTATTAGATTTTAAAGGTGAAATGTGTTGCAATGGTGTAAAGAGAACTTCAACTATCCCAGTTGAACTCATTCATATTCAGGTCCACTGACTTTCCAATCCAATTGTCAGGTACAGGACATGTACCTGACTAGAATAAATAATTAACATAGAATCCTAATTTTCTAAACTAAAAGCTTTATAAATATCAAATCAAGGGTCTGCCTCCTATCGAAAAAAACCAGCTTTCCCGTCACTCTACTTGATCAGTGCTCGGCCTGACAATGAGGAAGTCAGGATCCTATATTGCTGTGGTCTTCAAGTGTTTAGTGAGAAATCAATGAGATGACAGGTGAGGAATCAAAAGTTAATGTTCAGAAAATTGAAACACAGAAAATTGATTTTGATTTTGCCAATGCTGGGACAAACACTTTACAGATAAAATTCAAAATTTATTATTGATATTCAAATAATCATTTACCAAGTCTCGGCCGTTCTGAAAAATGAAATTAAACAACTAGCATGACAAAACAGATTTGTGTCGCTATACAAATAAGAACTTAGTTACTAGCTATAAACAGATCGGTGCAACACAATGAAAAAAAACTTTTTTAACGAGCGTAAAATCGAAACTACAAAGAAAAATATTAAATTGAAGTTTATACACAGAAATATTAAAATATAACTATTTGGGACTGAAAAATAAACGCACGTAATGAAAAGACAATAACATGTTAAAAGATAGATATAGAAGCCGATATATCTAGCTACAAAGAACTGAGATATGGAAGCTGTTATATCTAGCTACAAAGACCTGAGATATGGAAGCTGTTATATCTAGCTAACAAAGACCCGAGAAGGAAGCTGATGATGTATCTAACTAACAAAGACCTGAGATGGAAGCTAATATATCTAGCTACAAAGACCCGAGATGAGGTAACTGATATATCTAGCTACAAAGACCCGAGATGAGGTAACTGATATATCTAGCTACAAAGACCCGAGATGAGGTAACTGATATATCTAGCTACAAAGACCCGAGATGAGGTAAATGATATATCTAGCTAACAAAGACCCGAGATTTAAAAACTGATATATCTAGCTACAAAGACCTGAGATGAGGTAACTGATATATCTAGCTAACAAAGACCCGAGATTAAAAAACTGATATATCTAGCTACAAAGACCTGAGATGAGGTAACTGATATATCTAGCTAACAAAGACCCGAGATTTAAAAACTGATATATCTAGCTACAAAGACCCGAGATGAGGTAACCGATATATCTAGCTACAAAGACCCGAGATGAGGTAACTGATATATCTAGCTAACAAAGACCCGAGATGAGGTAACCGATATATCTAGCTACAAAGACCCGAGATGAGGTAACTGATATATCTAGCTAAAAAAGACCCGAGATGAGGTAACTGATATATCTAGCTACAAAGACCTGAGATGGAAGCTGATATTTGTAGCTACAAAGACTTGACTTGCAAGTAATGGCAACTTACTCATAAATAACATTTATTTAAATAACTATTCAAGCTGAAAGCAAATAAAAAGACAAGACGATTAACATCAGTGACTCACGGTTAGCCTGAGCCGCCCGACTGTCCCCGGCCTCAGCAGCCGATGACGCGGCGCTCGCAGCTGAGGCCGCTGGCCCCGCCTCCTCGTCCAAGTTGACTCCACGACTTGCCTCTACAGCTGGCCCGGAATCGCCGAGGTTAGCGGAGGCATCGGCGGACCGACCGCCAACTGCGTTGCGAAGCAGCCGGGCCTTCTCTGTCACTCTGGGAGGGGGGTGGACAGGGTGTGCTGACCGACTGACAGACAGATGTCCAGAAGGGCAAACAAGCAGAAATAAATACAGACAGACAAAAAACACTAAGACAGACAGACAGACAGGCAGG
>NIVC01000859.1:197500-330000 GCA_002269645.1 Macrostomum lignano | reverse complement strand
TCTATAGAGCTGAGGATAGCGCATGCAGTTCTCAACTGAGCAGGATCGGTCCCATACGCCAAGGGCGAACGGAGTTGCCCCGGTAAAGAACACATTGTATAGCGCTTGAGTCCACTTCTCAAACATTACCTGAGTGGATGGGCGGTGCGAGGCTTATACAGTTTCTTTGTGTACTATAGAATAATACTGACTGACTGACTGACTGACTGACTGACTGACTGACTGACTGACTGACTGACTGACTGACTGACTGACTGACTGACTGACTGACTGACTGACTGACTGACTGACTGACTGACTGACTGACTGACTGACTGACTGACTGACTGACTGACTGACTGACTGACTGACTGACTGACTGACTGACTGACTGAATAACTAACTAACTAACTAACTGACTAACTAACTAGCTAGCTAACTGACTGACTGACTAACTAACTAACTAACCAACTAACTAACTAACTGACTAACTAACTAGATAACTGACTAACTAACTAACTAACCAACTAACTGACTAACTAACTAACTAACCAACTAACTAACTAACTGACTAACTAACTAGCTAACTGACTAACTAACTAACTAACCAACTAACTAACTAACTAACTAACTAACGAACTAACTAACTAACTAACTAACTAACTAACTAACTGACTAATTAACCAACTAACTAACTAACTAACTAACTAACTGACTAACTAACTAGCTAACTGACTAACTAACTAACTGACTAACTAACTAACTAACCAACTAACTAACTAACTAACTAACTAACTAACTAACTAACTAACTAACTAACTAACTAACTGACTAACTAACCAACTAACTAACTAACTAACTAACTGACTAACTAACTAGCTAACTGACTAACTAACTAACTGACTAACTAACTAACTAACCAACTAACTAACCAACTAACTAACTAACTAACTAACTAACTAACTTAACTAACTGATTGACTGACTACTCGTAACTAACTGTGTAACTAAGCAACTATCTAACTAACTAATGTTTAGTGTCAGAACATTATAAATAACCCTTGTAAAATCAACAGTCAAGTACTCACTTGACCAGAAAAGCCGGACACCAAAGCAAACCAGAATGCGGTCACGTAGATAGTAATATTCTTATAAAATGAGAACAGAATCACAATAGTCACCCGATGATAATTCCAAGCCCCATGAACAAGCAGCAGCTTCTTCAGAAACCTGAACTGCGACAATGAATAATCAGAGGCGGCCGCGGCCTGCAGGCCCTCTTTGCCTTTCAGACCGACACCAACGTGGCTCTCTTGAATCATTGGAACATCGTTGGCACCGTCGCCGATGGCCAGGGTCACAGCTGAGGGCATCGCTTCGCGGACGTAGCGAACTACATCGGATTTCTGCTTTGGACTGACGCGACAGCAGATGACTGTGCGGCACTGCAGGCACACCTTTTATGGGAGTAATGGTCGAGGGGTTTTGTGGGAGTAAGCTAGCTGGTGGAATGGAAAGCATATGAAAAAAATTGTGTTGGGTAGGTTCTGGCCAGGTGGGTAGGTTGTGACAGAATCGAGTGAGTTGTGACAGAATCGGGTAGGTTGTGACAGAATCGGGTAGGTTGTGACAGAATCGGGTAGGTTGTGACAGAATTGGGTAGGTTGTGACAGACAGAATCAGGTAGGTTGTGACAGACAGAATTGGGTAGGTTGTGACAGACAGAATCAAGTAGGTTGTGACAGACAGAATCAGGTAGGTTATGACAGACAGAATCAAGCAGGTTGTGACAGACAGAATCAAGTAGGTTGTGACAGACAGAATCAAGTAGGTTGTGACAGACAGAATCAGGTAGGTTGTAATAGACAGAATCGAGTAGGTTGTGACAGAATTGGGTAGGTTGTGACAGACAGAATCAAGTAGGTTGTGACAGACAGAATCAAGTAGGTTGTGACAGACAGAATCAAGTAGGTTGTGACAGACAGAATCAAGTAGGTTGTGACAGACAGAATCAAGTAGGTTGTGACAGACAGAATCAAGTAGGTTGTGGCAGACAGAATCAGGTAGGTTGTGACAGAATTGGGTAGGTTGTGACAGACAGAATCAAGTAGGTTGTGACAGACAGAATCAAGTAGGTTGTGACAGACAGAATCAAGTAGGTTGTGACAGACAGAATCAGGTAGGTTGTAATAGACAGAATCAAGTAGGTTGTGACAGAATTGGGTAGGTTGTGACAGACAGAATCAAGTAGGTTGTGACAGACAGAATCAAGTAGGTTGTGACAGACAGAATCAAGTAGGTTGTGGCAGACAGAATCAGGTAGGTTGTGACAGAATTGGGTAGGTTGTGACAGACAGAATCAAGTAGGTTGTGACAGACAGAATCAAGTAGCTTGTGACAGACAGAATCAAGTAGGTTGTGACAGACAGAATCAAGTAGGTTGTGACAGAATCAGGTAGGTTGTGACTGACAGAATCGGGTAGGTTGTGACTGACAGAATCGGGTAGGTTGTGACTGACAGAATCGGGTAGGTTGTGACAGACAGAATCCGGTAGATTGTGACAGACAGAATCAAGTAGGTTGTGACAGAATTGGGTAGGTTGTGACAGACAGAATCAAGTAGGTTGTGACAGAAAGAATCGCGCAAGTTGTGACAGACAGAATCAAGTAGGTTGTGGCAGACAGAATCAGGTAGGTTGTGACAGAATTGGGTAGGTTGTGACAGACAGAATCAAGTAGGTTGTGACAGACAGAATCAAGTAGCTTGTGACAGACAGAATCAAGTAGGTTGTGACAGACAGAATCAAGTAGGTTGTGACAGAATCAGGTAGGTTGTGACTGACAGAATCGGGTAGGTTGTGACTGACAGAATCGGGTAGGTTGTGACTGACAGAATCGGGTAGGTTGTGACAGACAGAATCCGGTAGATTGTGACAGACAGAATCAAGTAGGTTGTGACAGAATTGGGTAGGTTGTGACAGACAGAATCAAGTAGGTTGTGACAGACAGAATCGCGCAAGTTGTGACAGAATCGAGTAGGTTGTGACAGACAGAATCAGGTAGGTTGTGACAGACAGAATCAAGTAAGTTGTGACAGACAGAATAATGTAGGTTGTGACAGACAGAATCGCGCAAGTTGTGACAGACAGAATCAAGTAGGTTGTGACAGACAGAATCAAGTAGGTTGTGACAGACAGAATCAGGTAGGTTGTAATAGACAGAATCAAGTAGGTTGTGACAGACAGAATCAGGTAGGTTGTGATAGACAGAATCAATTAGGTTGTGACAGACAGAATCAAGTAGCTTGTGACAGACAGAATCAAGTAGCTTGTGACAGACAGAATCAGGTAGGTTGTGACAGACAGAATCAGGTAGGTTGTGACAGACAGAATCAGGTAGGTTGTAATAGACAGAATCAAGTAGGTTGTGACAGACAGAATCAGGTAGGTTGTGATAGACAGAATCGCGCAAGTTGTGACAGACAGAATCAAGTAGGTTGTGACAGACAGAATCAGGTAGGTTGTGACAGACAGAATCAGGTAGGTTGTAATAGACAGAATCAAGTAGGTTGTGACAGACAGAATCAGGTAGGTTGTGATAGACAGAATCAATTAGGTTGTGACAGACAGAATCAAGTAGCTTGTGACAGACAGAATCAGGTAGGTTGTGACAGACAGAATCGAGTAGCTTGTGACAGACAGAATCAAGTAAGTTGTGACAGACAGAATCAGGTAGGTTGTGATAGACAGAATCGCGCAAGTTGTGACAGACAGAATCAAGTAGGTTGTGACAGACAGAATCAGGTAGGTTGTGACAGACAGAATCAGGTAGGTTGTGACAGAATTGGGTAGGTTGTGACAGACAGAATCAAGTAGGTTGTGACAGACAGAATCAGGTAGGTTGTGATAGATAGAATCGGGCAGGTTGTGACAGACAGAATCGAGCAGGTTGTGACAGATAGAATCGGGTAGGTTGTGACAGAATGGTGTCGGTAGTGTATCTAAGCAGTTTAAACAGCTCAACAGAAACCCAACAGCAGGAGCTCACATCGATAAACTCGTTCCGCACACTCTGGTGACTGGCCCAGGACAAACTCTCGCCTTCGATAACCAGCGCCGGCTCTTTGCCTTTGACGCTGGCAATTCCGCACAGCCAGTGTGACAGCTCGGCCACAGCCGATCTCACCTGGCTGAGGCTGGACCCAGTAAGTGTTCGCACCTCCATCTCAGGCTGCAGTAGTCTGCAGGAGTAGCCAATATTGACTGCAGTCTCCAGCTTATCACCGGTCAGCACCCAGATTCGAATACCGGCCAACAGGAGGTCATTGATGGTGGCCGGTACGCCTACTTGAAGCCGGTCCTCGATGGCTGTGGCGCCTAGCAGTCGCAGATTCTGTTTTTTTTTAAATAAAAATACCGCATTACAATGTCAACTACGATTCTACAAATCTAACCTTTGTTTTACAAATCTCACTCTTATTTTACAAATCTCACCCTAATTTCACAAATCTTACCCTGGTTTTACAAATCTCACCCTTATTTTACAAATATAACCCTGATTCTACAAATCTCACCCAGATTTTACAAATCTCATCCTAATTTTACAAATCTTACCCTGGTTTTACAAATCTCACCCAGATTTTACAAATCTCACCTAAATTTTACAAATCTCATCCTAATTTCACAAATCTTACCCTGGTTCTACAAATCTCACCCTAATTTCACAAATCTTACCCAGATTTTACAAATCTCACCCTAATTTCACAAATCTTACCCTGGTTTTACAAATCTCACCCTAATTTCACAAATCTCACCCTTATTTTACAAATATAACCCTGATTCTACAAATCTCACCCAGATTTTACAAATCTCATCCTAATTTTACAAATCTTACCCTGGTTTTACAAATCTCACCCAAATTTTACAAATCTCATCCTAATTTCACAAATCTTACCCTGGTTCTACAAATCTCACCCTAATTTCACAAATCTCACCCAGATTTTACAAATCTCACCCTAATTTCACAAATCTTACCCTGGTTTTACAAATCTCACCTTGATTTCACAAACCTTGCCCTGGTTTTACAAATGACACCCTGATTTTTAGAAGTCACACTCTGATATTGATAAATCTCACCCTTAACGCAGTGTTTAATGCATTTCGTACAATCTTATCTTATTTGATCTAGCATCCAACCTACATCTGCATATTTCTAGTATGATCATAAAGTAGCGCCTTTATTTATTATTTCTAAGAGAGCCACAATGGGCGAGGCACAGAGACGCGTGAGGTAAAAGGGCATTATTACAGCCTACTCAAGCCATATACGCACGCCTAATCCCACTACAAGAAGGTACTTTCGTAAGCGCTCATTAAGAAGCTAACTAATTTCCCTCTTCAGTCTTCATACATCTCTCATTACTTCCCAAGCAAATTAATAGTGGACACGGAAAGAGGTAAAGCGTAACGGCACTGAGATTGAAGAGGAAGGAACCTACAAACGTTGCGGTGCGGAACCCGAGAACGTAATGGGATTAGCGAAAAATGGAGATTAAAGGAGAATATGTAGATTTGTTGCTCTGCAGATCAAAGTTAACGCAGTTCATTTGTTTAGGCAGTCAATTTCTTTAATTAATACTCGTATGTTTACGAGTCTGATTGGCTGAGGCCTTAGACACCTACCTCACTCCCGATCTGACAGTCTGATTGGCTGAGGCCTTAGACACCTACCTCACTCCCGATCTGACAGTCTGATTGGCTGAGGCCATAGACACCTACCTCACTCCCGATCTGACAGTCTGATTGGCTGAGGCCTTAGACACCTACCTCACTCCCGATCTGACAGTCGGATTGGCTGAGGCCATAGACACCTACCTCACTACCGAAAATCTGATTGGCTGAGGCCATAGACACCTACCTCACTACCGAAAATCTGATTGGCTGAGGCCATAGACACCTACCTCACTCCCGATCTGAGAGTCGGATTGGCTGAGGCCATTGACACCAACCTCACTACCGATCTGAGAGTCGGATTGGCTGAGGCCATTGACACCAACCTCACTACCGACAGTCGGATTGGCTGAGGCCATAGACACCTACCTCACTACCGACAGTCGGATTGGCTGAGGCCATAGACACCAACCTCACTATCGACAGTCTGATTGGCGGAGGCCATAGACACCAACCTCACTACCGACAGTCGGATTGGCGGAGGCCATAGACACCAACCTCACTACCGACAGTCTGATTGGAGGAGGCCATACACACCTACCTCACTACCGACAGCCTGATTGGCGGAGGCCATAGACACCTACCTCACTACCGACAGTCGGATTGGCTGAGGCCATAGACACCAACCTCACTACCGACAGTCGGATTGGCTGAGGCCATAGACACCAACCTCACTACTGACAATCTGATTAGCTAGGGCCATAGACACAACCTCATTAGCGACAATCTAATTAGCTGAGGCCATAGACACAACCTCATTAGCGACAATCTAATTGGCTGAGGCCATAGACACCAACCTCACTCCTGACAATCTAATTGGCTGAGGCCATAGATAGACACCAACCTCACCCCGACAATTTTATCGTTAAAAATATGTGCGTCACTTAAAAAATTCACCTTTTCAAGTTTTTCTGCAACCAACGCCAGTTTTGCCTCCCGTCGTTCAATATCGTTGCGCGCATTTTCGTACTCAGTATGCAAACGGGACCATTCAGATTGAGGCATATCGCCTACAGCGATGCACAAGGTGCGCAAACCGGCCATTGCGAATTTGCTCATGTGATTCGTTGTTTCCGATACCAGATGAGGCGATTGAAGGCGAGAGAATATCACCGAGTCCTGCAAGAAGGGCAAAGAGGGCATGCCATTGCAACAGTACGAGCCGTAAGTCTTCGATTAGCTCACTCGAAAAGTAAAAAACAGACGTCTACTTGTTCTAGCTCTGCTTTCCGATTGCTGGAACCAGTCTATCCCTAGACGCTCTCTTATTGGCTGGAACCAGTCTATCCCTAGACGCTCTCTTATTGGCTGGAACCAGTCTATCCCTAGACGCTCTCTTATTGGCTGGAACCAGTCCATCCCTGAACGCTCTCTGATTGACTGGAATCAGTCTATCCCTAGATTATCTGTGATTGGCTGGATGAGAACTGAGCACAGTTGATTACGCCGAAAACTTACGGCGCCTTTGCAGAAGACGCGAATAGCTCCATTGGGACAGCGCACTACCATAGACATGCGCTTACGATCGCTGGTAAACTCGAAGGTGGCCAACACTTCAAATCTGCGCATTTCGCCATTCTGAAGATAAAATTAAAACAGCACTAGTTGATTAGCAATTAATCATTGGGCTTCTTTTTTGATTGCCGATAAAATATCTCCAGCTAGCACTCACCACTTTGACAATGACAAAGGTATCTAAGCTCCTCTCAAACAGCTCATATCCCATATCCTTGGCTGCGTAGACCAGAGCACTCTCATCCGGTGAGCTGGCGCTGTACTCCAGCAGATTGTCGTGAGAGTCCCGCTCGGGTATAACTGTGTGACACACAGTCAGAATGCTTAGAAAATCGTCCAAGTCTTTATTCTGACCCTGAGCAGCCTCCGATCGCATTGAATTCACGCCCGACACAAATTCGTACGCCCCGGCGCCGTTGCTAACCGCGTCGCCGTACATTCTACCGGCCACTGTGGCTCCCTGGAACACCATCGAGTTCTGGGTCAGGGTGCCCGTCTTGTCCGAAAATATGAAGTTCACCTGGCCGAGCTCTTCGTTTAGACTGGAGGTGCGCGCTTCGGCCGCGATGTCCGCGATTGGATCGTACATGTCCAGGTCCTGTGAGGGGGAGGGTTGCGGACCTAGACTGGCTGTGAAAAACCAAGACAGAAATTAAGACAGGCAGACAGAACGACAGACAGACAGACAGACAGAACAACAGACACTAAGGCACTAAGACAGGCATAAAAACCCTGACTAACACAACAATTAGTCGCCGAAACTCACGCATTGTATAAAATAGGCTTGAAATATTCGCATAAACTCCAGAGTCACTTGCAGTGAGATCGGCACGATAGTGTGAAACATAATGAAGCAGGTGATCAGTACTGCTCCGAAGTGGCCCACGCTGATTTCTGTAATCATAATTTAATAATATTTTGGTCATAGGATAACAGATTATGACTAAAATAATATTTTAGATACTGTTATTTGATTCATAGGTTCGAATGTAGATTTATGGTCTATTATGGATTCCAATGATAAGATTCATGGATTCTAATGGTAGATTTATGGATTCTACTGGTAGATTTATGAGTTCCAATGGTAAATTTATGGCTTCTAATGGTAGATTTATGGATTCCAATGGTAAGATTTATGGATTCTACTGGTAGATTTATGGATTCTAATGTTAGATTTATAGAGTCCAATGGTAGATTGATGGATTCTAATGGTAGATTTATAGAGTCCAATGGTAGATCTATGGATTCTAATGGTAGATCTATGGATTTGAATGGTAGATCTATGGATTCTAATAGCAGATCTATGGATTCCAATGGTAAGATTTATGGATTCTAATGGTAGATCTATGGATTCTAATGGTAGATTTATGGATTTGAATGGTAGATCTATGGATTCTAATAGCAGATCTATGGATTCCAATGGTAAGATTTATGGATTCTAATGGTAGATCTATGGATTCTAATGGTAGATCTTTGGATTCTAATAGTAGATTTATGGATTCTAATGGTAGATCTATGGATTCTAATGGTAGATTTATAAATTCTAATAGTAGATCTATGGATTCTAATGGTAGATCTATGGATTCTAATGGTAGATCTATGGATTCTAATGGTAGATCTATGGATTCTAATGGTAGATTTATAAATTCTAATAGTAGATCTATGGATTCTAATGGTAGATCTATGGATTCTAATGGTAGATCTATGGATTCTAATGGTAGATTTATGGTTTCTAATGGTAGATTGATGGATTCTAATGGTAGATTTATGGTTTCTAATGGTAGACTGATGGATTCTAATGGTAGATTTATGGATTTGAATGGTAGATTCATGATAGATTCTACGATAATAAATTTTAACACAGAAGAGTCAACAACAGCACTCTCACCATTGTTAGTGATATACCAAGCGAACGGTCCAACCCTGCTAGTCCAAATCATATTTGCAACGGTGGTAAACAGAGTGAAGAAGGCCAGTATAAGCAGCAACAACAGAAAATATCGATTCGATTCTCGTTCAACCCGGGAACGCTTCAATGGCACGGGCTTGGAGTTCTTCATCACTTTGGTGTCGGCTCCGGTGTACACTACCAGGCCAATAACGTAGCTTGTCTTCCTCAGACATGTGCCTCGCATGAGCAGCTGATTAAGGCTAACCGGATATCGCACCTGGTCAAGATACAGAGATCCCTTGAACTTGGTGGTGTCATCATCAGGCGGTTCGCAGACCAGCTGGCCCTGCAGCGAGTGCAGCTGAGACGGCTGCTTGTGCTCCGAAGTAGCCGGCAGAGACTGGCGCACCTGATAGATATGCAAGTGTAAATTTTCCCTCTATTAAGTTAATTACGCTACATATCGGTGTTTTCTAAATATCAATGAATCTTAAAAATACACAATGAAATGCAAATCGTAAAATTAAAATTTAGAAAGTTATTTAATCTTTAAAGCTCATTTATTATGATTTTAAATCTCCAAAACGCCCAAAACATCCCAAAAATCAAAATCCGCCAAATGCCCAAAACTTCCCCAAATTCCCAAAACTTCCCCTAATCTCTAAAACTTCCCAAAAATCACCAAAACATTTTCAAATCCATAAATCTTTCTCAAATACCCCAAAACTTTCTCAAATCCCCAGAACTACCCCAAATGCTAAAACTTCTTCTAACCCTAAAGCTTCCTTCAACTCCTAAGACTTCAAAATCCTCAAAAATTCCCCAATTCCCTAAAACTTCCCCCGTATCCCCAAAACTTCCTCAAATCCCCAAAAGCCAAAACTTCCCCGATTCCCCAAAACTTGGTAAAAGCTTTTCAAAATTTTTTATCTTTCTTTAATTCTCAAAAACTTCCCAAAATCCCCCAAACCCAGTCGCTCACCTTCAAATTAGTCTCGCCGTCCAAGTTTGCAGTCTCAATATAGCAGATTCCCTTAGGCTCAGAGCTGGACAGCAGTAGGATATCCGCAGGCAGGAGGCAGTTATTCTCAACCATGAGCAGGTCTCCAACTTGAACTTGCTTCCATTTGGCAGCTTGCCAAGTGCCGTGACGCAGCAGCCTAGTCCGAGAATTGTTTACCCGCCGGTCTGTGCGCATGCGGTTCTAAAATCATTTTGGAATTTTCATAAGTTGCTGGGTACAATATCTTAAGGCTTTTTATTCTACAGATTACCCCTAGATCCCTGACACCCTAGATTACCACCCAGATCCCTGACACCCTAGATTACCACCCAGATCTCTGACACCCTAGATTACCACCCAGATCCCTGACACCCTAGATTACCACCCAGATCCCTGACACCCTAGATTACCACCCAGATCCCTGACACCCTAGATTACCACCCAAATCCCTGACACCCTAGATTACCACCCAGATCCCTGACACCCTAGATTACCACCCAGATCCCTGACACCCTAGATTACCACCCAGATCCCTGACACCCTAGATTACCACCCAGATCCCTGACACCCTAGATTACCACCCAGATCACTGACACCCTAGATTACCACCCAAATCCCTGACACCCTAGATTACCACCCAGATCCCTGACACCCTAGATTACCACCCAGATCCCTGACACCCTAGATTACCACCCAGATCCCTGACACCCTTTAATTAGATCCATTCCATATACTGTAAGCATGAAACCAAGATTTTAAAACCCAATTGAAAATAAAATAAGGCACACAAAACTGACCAACGGGACTCACCCAATCTTCCACAACCTCTTTGATGGCTGTCAACAGCATAATGATTGAGAGCGGTACTGCTGTTGTGAATCGCCCAGTAGGCGATATTCCAGGTATTTGCTGTCAATTATAAATCATAATTTTATTTCATCAAAAATATCTAAGTTATTTCTGTTTTCCTTAGAAATAAAGGGTCTCAAAAAAGCACTTCAACTCACCTGAAGCAATGCAATAAGAAAGAAAAATGCATTGGGAGCCTTGCGGAATTGTTCAAATAGAAACTTTGGCCAAAACGTGACCACAGTGTATTTTGTAGTACTGATTGAGTTTGACCGGAATTGCACTCTGCCCTCAGCATCGGCACGGTTTAAATGAATAACTCGCTCTTTATAGGCTGCAGACTGCTGACTGGGATGCTCCTGGCTGAGCTGCGGCCCCAGCTGGTTTTGTAACGGCGTGTACCCTGGTGGAAGGTGCCAAACAAGAAAATATAGCAGTAAAGTATCATTTACACATTATTACAAGTTGTTTAGATGTTATTCCTTAGTTACAAACTTGTTATGAAAGTCTGACATAGTTAATTTATAAACTGCCAATGGGTTAGCCAAAGACTAATAATTAGCTGAATAAATGATTATTAGATCACTCTAAAACTTCCAGGGAAAAAAGTAACAAATTTTTACGAAAAAAAAACTATTAAAAAATGATACCTATTTACTCAGCAATGATTTTAGGAACAGTTTTAACTATTAAGAATGTTAGCACACCTAAATGATATTCATATTCAATTCAAAACACATTGGATATTTATAAATAGGTATGTTTACAGTCCACTTTCTATTTTTTCTGAATAGTCAGGTAGTAGAAAGCCTACAAAGCCTCTCTATCTGCCCATTGGGTTCATTTAAATTTCACAAAAACAATCTATTCTGCTTAATGTATGTCTTTCTATAGCTTCTTTTTTCTTATCTACTTTATCTTGTCTCCTATCATTATCTTCCTTCCTTTCAGACTACAGTCATGCATAGGTTCTCTAACTACAGGCACTTAAGGTAAAAAAAGTTTACCAAAATCTGTGCTAGGATTAAAAATAGCAAAAACCAGTTTAATATGAAACATTGTTAAATATAATGTAGCTATATGTATATGTTTTGTATACCATATTATTATAAACAATCAAAGTTGAAATAAATATTAACCTTCATCCAATTAAAGTCAACATAACAAAATCTGTTAACATAGTTAAAACAAATGAACTATACCAATTATAATTAAAAGCATTAAGATTTAAGATTATTGTTACCCTTGTATTTTGATCTAGCACCTAGAAACTGAAATGAAATAGTTTGTAATTTTTACATGAAAAAATGAAATATGAGTATAACAAGAAAACATTTTTTATATTAAAATAAGTTTAAAAACTATTAATAACCTGACATGATGGACATAAGAGTTACCCTTGGCTTAAGCTTTAGTACCATACTTAGGATCAGGCATACACTTAGCACATTTTTGAAGTCTTATAATTGATAGTATAAATAGCTTTATATATGCAAATTTGTATATAGCATTAGCAAAAAAGCAAACATCAAAACAAACATTTAATCTATTTAAACTGCCGACGCATTTCATCTAGAGTGGACATCTTCAGGGCAAACGAACCATCGAAAACACAAATGAGAATGTATTTAAATTAAATTGAAAAAATTGAGCAAACAAAAAACAGAAAGAATGAAAAAACATGTACATGCTGTAAACCTTCTTTAACTAACAAACCAATCAGTTAAGAGGGTGCACCCACCTCAACACTGCGCACAATGAGATAAAAAATTCTGAGTTGTTGCTCCATACCTTTACTCACAAGCTGAACGTTTAAGCTAGGATTGTACTTCCTAATGTATGTAGCCTCCAACAATTTTAGTTTTCTATCATTGTTACATCTATCCATCACCTTGAACAACTGCATAGGCTCACAGTCACAACACACCTTGCACACGAATAGGTGCTCTTTAATGGCTGAAGACCCAAGCCAGTGCTCCCTCACCCTCTGGTGCAGATGCTGTTTAGTTTTTCCAATATAGGAAACACCCTGATCAACAGAGCATTGAAATTGATAGACGACACCAGCCTTAAGTGGGAGAGGAACACTAGATTTGAGTCTGCTCGCGTAGCGCGCAATCTTTTCAGTCCTGAACACAACTCTAATTTTTGCAATTGAGCAGTCTAAAAAACCTCTTTTCTAACTTCTTTTTAAAATCAATCGAAGTGGACCCAAGAAATGGTAAAATCATCAGCGAGACCGAAGAGTCCATCTCCAAACCTTTCCCGTGTTGCACACTAGACACTTTTTCAGAAACAAACTTGTTAACAATACGGCTAACAAACTCAAATGGATAGCCATTTAATTTAAGGATTCTAGTCAGAGAACTGACTTCCTGATGGAAGAGCACCCAAGAACTGCAAACAATATAAGCCCTATAAAACAGACACCTTTCACCTTTCTTTCTGGCTTGGGTCTTCGGCCATTAAAGACCACCTATTCATGTGCAAGGCATGTTGTGACTGTGAGCCTATGCAGTTGTTCAAGGTGATAGATGGATGTAACAATGATAGAAAACTAAAATTGTTGGAGGCTGCATACATTGGGAAGTACAATCCTAGCTTAAATGTTCAGCTTGTGAGTAAAGGTATAGAGCAACAACTCAGAATTTTTTATCTCGTTTGCGTGGTGATGAGGTGGGTGCACCCTCTTAACTGATTGGTTTGTTAGTTAAAGGTTTACAGCATGTACATGTTTTTTCATTCTTTCTGTTTTTTGTTCGCTCAATTTTTTTGATTTAATTTAAATACATTCTTGTTTGTGTTTTTGATGGTTCATTTGCCCTGAAGATGTCTGCTCTGGATGAAATGCGTCGGCAGTTTAAATAGATTAAATGTTTGTTTTGACATTTGCTCTTTTGCTAATTTTAAAGTGAGCTACATTACCACTATATAGCATTACTTTATGATGCAAATAAATGTATTTTAGACTTAGAAGAGGATATACCTTGCCACTACTTTTTGTATAAGTACAACAAAAAACATGAATATGTAAATTTTTCTTATTGGACATAGAATAAGAAAAATTATATAATATACTATCAAAAGTATAT
Source organism: Macrostomum lignano (assembly GCA_002269645.1). Lineage (NCBI taxonomy): Eukaryota > Metazoa > Platyhelminthes > Macrostomidae > Macrostomum > Macrostomum lignano. The sequence continues at coordinate 315,943 of NIVC01000859.1, read as the reverse complement.
AATTTATCATGTTGTTACATTATAAATACACTAAGTCATATATTATAAATATACTAAGTTATAATAACAGTTTTATTTATAAATGGTTTATTTTTTATTGCATATAACTAGGTCATAAGCAGTCTAATATCATTAGTATAATATAAAATTATAAAGTTAATATTTTGGCAAATGCCCTTAATAAAGTTATTATTATGTCACATGGGAATTTCTAGACTTTGCCTAGTCCAATACCTATTAATGGCAATTAAAAACATATAGTAATCATTAAAATATAGCCATAATAGAGTCATAATAATCATAATAGGCAATTAATACTATAATTTTATGATTCTAAATGACTAAATAAGTGAATTTAGTCAAATTTGCATAAAAACCTGCTATAATTTTTAAATAAGTATCAAACAATAACAAAAGTGCATATGTTTCATCAGAAAAAAAGTATTTTTTTTCAAATTTAAGTTAATATACTAACTTTAAGAGCATTTTGACAAATATGATAATGAAAGTATACAATTTTTTGTTTATGTACTATCATCTGTTAAAAAAATTGAATAATTAATTAGACTTTCAATGCTTTATTTATCTATCATAACTCTTTATTAGTCTATTGATATACATGATATATATTTGATCTGACCCTTTAGCCAATTTTATACCAAATTATAGTAGGTAGAAAGATGGCCTCAACTCTTTGTACTAAATTATGCCAATTAAAATGATGATACACAAGGCTACTTGATAGACTGTTAATTACCAATTATGCTAGGCTCAAAATTATTGAAATTTGCTAGAAATTTAAACAATTTTCCTCTTTTGTTTGTTAAATTATATTTTCATTTGAAACCCTATTGGTTATTAGTATAAGTTGACAAAAGGCATCCAACTATCTGTCACAACTTTGGAATTTTCCAGTATTGCTATCACATTATAGCTGAAGATGGATAGGTTACAATTAGTATTGTAGGAAGGTGTGGTTTTAGGTAAATGGCAAGAATAACTATGATTATCTTAGTAAAGTTAAATGCCTTATTATCAAATTAGTATTGCACCTATATTTGGTGCTAAAGTTAACATGTTCTATGTCATATTAAATTTTTAAGGCACAATTTTAGATCCAATGTTGCATATCCATACAACCCAGGATAGAATTCTTGCAGGAAAATTGCAAAAATCCTTTTGCTTTTTGCGTTTGGGAAAAAATTGCAAAAATTGCGCAATACAAAAAAATTGCACACCTGTACAGGCTGCAAAAAATGCCATAAAAATTGCGAATTATTTTGTGACTGTTTGCAGTTTAAATTACCGACTTTACAGTAATAAATGTAGAATTACTACAAAAACATAACATTTTATAGTTTGTTATTTACAAACTGTTCAAATTTAAAAATTTTTACTTAAAAAGCAAAGATAATCAGTCTTCTATTTATTGTAATGAGGCATATGAAAATAAGAATATGAGACTATTGCAAAACATTATTTTGACAATTGGTAATACCAAAAATTGTGCCACTAAATTTTTTTTAAGATTGTAAAAATTGTGTTTGGTTCAATATAAAATTGTGTGCCAAAAAAAAGTCGCAATTATCTATTTTATATGCCAGATGCAAGAATTTCATGCTGGCATACAACTATAGCCATAGGTTTTTTACACATATTCCAATAGGAATTTGAAATGAAAGAATTGTCATGAAATTATCTCTACATATAAAAATGAAAACTCTGTCTGTCTATCTATCTATATATATGATGTAATACATGCGCAACCTTGGGAATCACCTGGCCATTTCCATTGGTAACACATATATAAGTTGCTATTGGCTGAGAGTAGTCACGTGACCAATATTCTGTCCAATAGCGACTTATATGTATGTGTTGCCAATAGAAATGGCCAGGTGAATCCCTAGTTTGCACCCAAGCATGTATGATGTATATGTTATAATTTTGTTCATTAGGCCTATAGCTATACTCTATAACTGTTCAACCAAATTATACCAAATTTTGCACCCACTCACTCTGTCTAAACGGTGTAAGACCAAGATGGCCACAACATTGAATATCTTTGGCTCTGCTCTCTTTTTATCATTAATTAGCAACATAGTAGCTATTGTTATATTAATTATTATGTTTAATCAATCATATTCATAAATACTAATGCAATAATAGATTTGAAACTAATTAATTACTTATAATACAAAAACTTTTATCTTTTTCACTGTTTAGCCTATGCCAATTTATTCCCTATTGTTACATTTATCAAATCTATCTATCTGTTTATTAAGAAATCATTGCTACTAGTAATGCTATACAAAAATTATGATAAATATACAACAAGGCAAGGTATTTATATTGGTGATTGGTATTGCCAATAGGTGAATAAATATCTATAAGTTAAGCTATAATAAAAGCTAAAGCCAAAGGAATGACAATGACTAAGGCCTAGGAGCCTAATATAATACAATTCCAATATAGCATATTTTAGTAGGCCTATCTATTTCTCTAATTATTACTAATAGTGAATAGGAAATAAGTGAAATATATAGGCGTAGGCTTATTATTATCTTATATCTATTTAGACACTTAGAGCTATAGTCATCTTGGTGTGTGGCTAGGCCCTATCTTGGTATGTGGCCATCTTGGTCATGCGCCGTCTAAACTCGCTGTAGAAAATGTCTTAGGCTATCTTTAAATTTATAAAATTTGAGTCTTCCTACCTAAAAGTGCAAAAAACAGCTTAGGGCTCATTCCATATAAGATGGACATATTTGGAAAATAGAAAAAAGTCAATATTTTTGCTTGCCATTGCCTAATTAGCCTATTTTTTTACCAAATGTTTATATTGTGCAATATATACAATCTAAGAATAAAGGAATGGTAAAATGTTGGATTAGTATGTTATCAATTGGCAAAAAGTCATTTTTGTAAAAATTTGGACATTTTTCGAAGCAAAAGACATCATTAAGATTTTGTACCTTTTAAAAACAAATAGAAAGCTTTTGAAGGTTGAAACAAACTATAGATAAAAGTATAGTACTTGCATCATCAGATAAAAGCATTGGTGACCAAATAATCTATTATATTTTTAATGTATTAGTACCTCAAAGTTACTGAATTGACAGAAAAAAATATGTTACGACCATAATGTTACGACCATAAGGCTGCCTTTTCTTTTGTATCTTTGTTGCCTTTTGAGTTTATATATTCTAATAAAAGAGTATGATTTCTAAAGATGTTCTTGTAGTCAAATTTTAAAAATGTTTTGCAAAATATCAAAAATGAAAAATGTTATAAGACTTTTACCTTTTAGTTTCTATATGTCAAAAATCCTGTCGTTACGACCATAAGTGTCATTTAAGGTTTAATAGCGTCTATACTAATGATGATATCTATATGAAACTCTATAAATATATTCTAGACAAAATAATCTTTCATTTAAAATATTGGTTTAGTATATTCTATTATTAGATTTCATTTTATAAGTAAAAATAACCTGTCATGTTACGACCATGCTTATATGGAATGAGCCTTAGGCCTAAAATATGCAATTTTTTCACTAAATCCCCTATAATGCCACCTACTTCTACTGATCTTCAAATTTGACACAATCAATCTTCAACTATTTTGACACAATTGTGTAAAATTTTGAGTCTTAAAGTTAATCCTGAACAGCACTGTGCAATTTTAAAGTTAGGCTGTTTTTTGTCAGTGGGACAGCCACCTCAACTTTTGCCTGCCTTTCCTCTTATCTGTCAATATGTGAAAAAGGGGGGCAATCTTCCTCTTTCGTTTGTTTAATTATTTCCGGAATTATTTCGCCCTCTATTCAAGGGTGGTGGGGGGTGGGGGTTGGAATTAAACGAACGAAAGAGGAAAATCGCCAAAAGGGGATAATGGAGATTAAATAAATAAAATATTTACTCATATTTAGTAATTTCTCTATCCTAAAACTTCAAGTGGCATTATCTCTGTTTCTTTTTCCATTAGTATGATTGTCCTGTTTTAACCCAGAGACTTCTAAACTAAGACAAGTTTGGAACTTCCTTCACTCTTCAGAGTCAATTATTAAATAAAAAACAGTTAAACATGGTAAGTATGCCTAGGCATGAATTAAAAATAAAAAAAGCTTACTTTGGCCATCTGGTACATCCTCGTTAGGATTTACAGCAACAACGCTGCTCATTGCAAAGGTGAAAGCCTCATTATGATTGCAAGCCAAATAAAAAGAGGCCTAATTTGGTAATTAATTATTATTAATTATAAACCTATTATAGCTTGTAACTTGTAAGTGACGAAACGATTAAAAGTTATGCAACTAAAATGATTATATTTTTTATATTTTCTAAGTTGTCATTTTATCTGCCGCTTTTTGAATTTATCTAAAATAATTAGTTAAGCTCTTGAAATTTGCTTTAAAAAGAAAATAACTCGGCACTTCGTGATTTTTGGATTTGCGCCTGCATTTTTTCATTTAAAACAAAGTCTTTTTTAACTATATAAGCTATGACTGGTCAGGGTCCTTAACTTTGAGAAATAAATGTTCGTGTTTATGTGGACTGAGGCCTCGTCGTCAAGTAACCTAAATCACATGTTCCTTTTAGCTTCTCAGCTTCTTTCTGACTTCTTTATGTGCGATAATTTTTTCTGTTACTTTTCTGTCTTATTACTTTTAGTTTTAACAACTGAAAGCAACAACTAAAAAGTTTTAGCAACTAAAAAGAAAAATCACAAAATAAAATTACACGGGGATATCCAGAAACGTTTTATATAGCTTTTTGCAGGCATCTAAGTTAAACTATTGACCAATCTGTATGTATGCTAGGGGCCTATGCTATATATAGCAGCAGCTATGCTCTACTGACTACTGCTCTATACAGTGGTCCTTAAACGTAAACCTTTGGGGCGTTAATAGACCGTGTGGAAAAGTGTAGCGAATATTTTTGTTGTTGGCTATCCACTACCTTCTCTCTACGACAGCAATGGAACACTGAAATGGAACATACGACTCTACGATATCAATGGAACAATTTCAATGCTCGCGGGCTACATTTTTCCGTAGCCATGCACGAGCCTACGGTCGAGCTTAGGCCCGTAGCGTAAAAATCGGTGGAGTCTCTCCGGCCGATGTGCAAGTTTATTTAGCTAATTACGGGGAGAGAAAGTTTTTAGCTATCTCCTCCATCATTTTACTGTCCTCATGCCATGGGCTGCAGGGGTGGCAGGGGCGCGGTTCGATCACACGTGCCATGCAAAAGCTGTCGCGCGCAGCCCGCGCCATGGCGGACTTTAACGCGCGACCTACACAGTCATTAGTGAGGGATGGCGAGTACATGCAATTCCGCATCAAACTCTGAGATAGTGCTGGCGCAAGTTGAAGTTGCTCAAGTCTGAGAATTAAATTTTCTCTGAATTTGGGAACAGCAGCTCAAGGTCAGTACGTATAAATAAAATTAGCCTTATAGAACTCAAAACCAGGTTTTAATGTACATGCACAGAGACTCAGAATTAGCGATCAGTCCTATACAACTGAAGACAAAGACTGCAGCCTGAAGAACACACATGAATTAAGATGGAATTGCCTTAACTATTTTCAGAGTTGCGGCTCAGAAGCTTTGATCTACATGTATATGGCCATTAGTTCATTCATCCAATTCTCCAGAGGGTTGTTGCTTAGAAGTCACCGCTCCATTTATTCATCAGAGTTGAGATTTTGTAAGTCAGAGAGGGCTACGCTCTCTTTATTCATAACGGCATCTTCCTCTCATAACTTAGTCTGTTCATTTCTGCTAAAATTAGGCTTACAATCGCTCTGTCAACCTACAAATCAGCAATAATATGAGCTAGGAAAATGAATTGATAACGACTGGAGTTATGAAACGGCCCAATTAAGACGATCGCAAGGATCGCAAGGTCAACTGCTCTTCCTATATAAGCTCAAACTGACTTACTTTATTGTCCATTAGTCGCGACCAATAATGAACCTCACTGCCTGTTTTCAGATGAGGTGAGGCTTAATTAAATTGGTTTCATTAATAAAGCTCAATCTGAGTTGCTATATAGCGTATGATCACAGCGGGCCGAGGACAGGGGACATGTCCGCCCTGTAACAAGCTATGGGGGAGACATATGCCAATGCTTTTCCCCCCCACCCCTGCACCTTATAGCTTGCGACCCGTTATGAAAATCAACAATTTTGCTTCAGGGCGACAAAATATAACGCTTGTGGCACCAAAATGAGTGCCTGCGGCGCTAAAATATGAGTGCCTGCGGTGCCAAAATGAGGGCCTGCGGCGCTAATAAATGAGTGCCTGCGGTGCCAAAATGAGGGCCTGCGGCGCTAAAATGAGTGCCTGCGCGGCGCTAAAATGAGTGCCTGCGAGGCGCTAAAATAAGTGCCTGCGGCGCTAAAATGAGTGCCTGCGGCGCTAAAATAAGTGCCTGCGGCGCTAAAATGAGTGCCTGCGGCGCTAAAATAAGTGCCTGCGGTGCCAAAATGAGTGCCTGCGGCGCTAAAATGAGTGCCTGCGGCGCTAAAATGAGTGCCTGCGGCGCTAAAATGAGTGCCTGCGGCGCTAAAATGAGTGCCTGCGGCGCTAAAATGAGCAGTTTCTTAAAATAATGTACGTATTGGGAATTTAGTTGTAGGTAACATATAGAATTCTTGGCGTTGTCACCCCCGTCAAACCCATATGGCGACGCCACTGCATGAATTCGTACATGTAGGTCTCGATCGACAAATGCTTTTTTCGAGCTGTGTTTGAAGCGCGCAATTGCGATTTATCAAAAAAATTAACTACATGCATGCACTCTGCAGTTTTTTTAATTACATGCACGTAGTACGTACGTACTGAGGTTTTCTTAAACAAACAATAGATGCATCTCTAGACTGTACAAAAACGCAGTATGCATTCACTGTTTGAAAGAAAACGTGCAATACAAGTACTCACAGAAACAAATATGAATTTCTTCTCTAGCTAAAAGGCCAAGCTGTCAAAGAAACTAAAAAAAACCAGAGAAGAAGACATTAAAACTGTCTGTTAGAATGGTTCACCTACTGTCATTTTCCACAGCAAACCCATGTATTAAATCAAGCATTGTGGAGACAATGTCGCTCCGAGACAAGAGATTATATTTGATTTTTCACCTTTGCCTCTGGATCAGCTTGGTGGCTTTCATAGTTAACTGCTGTCTGTTTGCTGCCATCAGAAGCTTTGCCTTTCTTATCGTTGCACCACTGTTTGCGACGGCCACATGCTCGGGTACATTCGGTATTCGATGGCTGAGGATCAAATATGACACCAATGGCTCGGTTTAGACACCTTAGTAGGACACTTAAAGTTTTAATTACAGTTTCTTGGTAAGTCTATTTGTTAAAGTAGCGCTTGACTTACAGTGAATTAAGCGTTCTCAGCCTTGGCCTTAGCCTTGGCCTTAGCCTTGGCCTTAGCCTTAGCCTTAGCCTTGGCCTTAGCCTTGGCCTTAGCCTTGGCCTTAGCCTTGGCCTTAGCCTTGGCCTTAGCCTTGGCCTTAGCCTTGGCCTTAGCCTTGGCCTTAGCCTTGGCCTTAGCCTTGGCCTTAGCCTTGGCCTTAGCCTTGGCCTTAGCCTTGGCCTTAGCCTTGGCCTTAGCCTTGGCCTTAGCCTTGGCCTTAGCCTTGGCCTTAGCCTTGGCCTTAGCCTTGGCCTTAGCCTTGGCCTTAGCCTTGGCCTTAGCCTTGGCCTTAGCCTTGGCCTTAGCCTTGGCCTTAGCCTTGGCCTTAGCCTTGGCCTTAGCCTTGGCCTTAGCCTTGGCCTTAGCCTTGGCCTTAGCCTTGGCCTTAGCCTTGGCCTTAGCCTTGGCCTTAGCCTTGGCCTTAGCCTTGGCCTTAGCCTTGGCCTTAGCCTTGGCCTTAGCCTTGGCCTTAGCCTTGGCCTTAGCCTTGGCCTTAGCCTTGGCCTTAGCCTTGGCCTTAGCCTTGGCCTTAGCCTTGGCCTTAGCCTTGGCCTTAGCCTTGGCCTTAGCCTTGGCCTTAGCCTTGGCCTTAGCCTTGGCCTTAGCCTTGGCCTTAGCCTTGGCCTTAGCCTTGGCCTTAGCCTTGGCCTTAGCCTTGGCCTTAGCCTTGGCCTTAGCCTTGGCCTTAGCCTTGGCCTTAGCCTTGGCCTTAGCCTTGGCCTTAGCCTTGGCCTTAGCCTTGGCCTTAGCCTTGGCCTTAGCCTTGGCCTTAGCCTTGGCCTCTATCTGGAGGATGCTTGCTATCTGCGGGATGCTTGCTTTCTGGGGGATGCTTGCTTTCTGGGGGATGCTTACTTTCTGGGGGATGCCTGCTTTCTGGGGGATGCTTGCTGTTTTGGGGATACTTTTTATTCAGTGGGAATGCCTGTTATCTTTGCGAAGTCTTTATTTTGTTGTGTACTTTTGTTAATTTTAGAAAAAAAGAGATTCATAGAGAACATCTTTGTCCGTGACAAAATTACTCGAATAAGGTTCTGAAGAAAATGTGATTTTTAATTGGATTTTTTTAAATTTGGTCCTTCCTCATTGGGCGCCTCCAAAGGAGGGGGCACTAGATTGCTAGTCCAATCTATAAAATACCAGCAATAAAAATGCTTCAAGGTACGCCTCGCTGACGCCCGATCTTCATCTACATGCACCTCCGGCTCCGTGTGGAGACTTCCGAGAGCGCCAACGCCCGCCACCAAATCCTCCAGTTAGTGGCGACCCACTAGAGAGACTCGATCGACACTGCGTCATGTCGGTCCTCCGAGACGGCGTTCACAAAAGCTCTGGTTGGCTTTGCAGATCGACAAGATCTTCAGAATCTGCGCTCCATCTTCGTCGTCTCCTTTATCTCCTGGATGCCAGCCGGTTTGGTCCAAGAGCTGAACTCAAGTAAAGCTTACTTGTAGTAAGGCTCCATTGAGCTGCTGATCATAAGTTGGCACCCCCATATTTTCTGTTCAAAAAGTTCTGATAAAATATTTTAAAAAGATTTTGGTATTAATAGTTTACCGCCATCTATTACATTAGCTGCTGCACCTTAATTATATTATTTACAATTAATTAACTTTTTTTGTCGTAGTATCGAACTTAGAAAGAGACGGGGGCAATGCCCGGCCTCCCAGTAAAAGCTAAGGGTGGACAAGCCAATGCGTTATCCTTCGATCCCCACCACAACTTGTAGTAACCCGTTACGGAAATCAGCAATGTTGCTTCAGGGCGCCAAAATGAGTGCAGCTGCTTGCAGTGCCTCTCCCATCCCCCCTCTAACATTCTCTTCGCCCATGGAAATACTTTGATAGAACATATTGAGCTCCCAAAAACCTAAGCTTGCGCCCCTAATCTTGATTTTTCGCCACCCCCCCCCCGCCTAGCTGCACGCCTATTTGCGCCCCTAGCTTAAAAATTGAGCACCTCATACTCACTTGGACCGCCCCCCGCCCCAAAATGAAATTCTACATGTAGATCCGCCACTCCAGTAGAGTGAAGGGAGAGGGGTAGAGTGAAGGGAGAAGGGGGTAAAGTGAAGGGAGAAGGGGGTAAAGTGAAGGGAGAAGGGGGTTATGTGAGAAGGGAGAAGCGGGTAGATTGAAGATAGAGGGGTAGAGTGAAGGGAGAGGGGTAGAGTGAAGGGAGAGGGGTAGAGTGAAGGGAGAGGGGTAGAGTGAAGGGAGAAGGGGTAGAGTGAAGGGAGAAGGGGTAGAGTGAAGGGAGAGGGGTAGAGTGAAGGGAGAAGGGGGTAAAGTGAAGGGAGAAGGGGGTAAAGTGAAGGGAGAAGGGGGTTATGTGAGAAGGGAGAAGCGGGTAGATTGAAGATAGAGGGGTAGAGTGAAGCGAGAGGGGTAGAGTGAAGGGAGAGGGGTAGAGTGAAGGGAGAGGGGTAGAGTGAAGGGAGAAGGGGTAGAGTGAAGGGAGAAGGGGTAGAGTGAAGGGAGAGGGGTAGAGTGAAGGGAGAAGGGGTAGAGTGAAGGGAGAGGGGTAGAGTGAAGGGAAAGGGGTAGAGTGAATGGAGAGAGGGTGGATAGAGTGGAGGGAGGAGGGGGTAAAGTGAAGGGAGAGGGGGTAGACTGAAGGGTGGAGAGGGTAAACTGATGGGTAAGGGGGTCGAGGAAAAGGAGAATAGTGTCTATTCTGTCTATGGTCTATCGTTAATGATTTCGATCTGAATCTTCAAATAGTAAATCTTCAAAACGGCATTTTTCAGGGCCAGCACAAAGCTTACTTTAGGGGGGACTTTGAGAATTAATTTTACGTCATTTAATTCGAGCACTTCAAAACTCTTTTCGTGTGTATTTTTTTAATGTGCCTGCATTACCCTGTTCTGGCCAAGCAAAGTAAGAAGTAAATACTTAAAACGGCCCTTTTCAGGTCCAGCACACTACTTGCATGGCGACCAGGGGAATTCTTTTTAATTTATTCTTCAACCAACGCGTTGAACTATTTTTAAACTTTAAATTTTGCATTTGCTCTACTACTAATGTTTAGTTAGAACCTTGCTGTTTAGGATTTGCTACTAAATAAACTATTTGCTAAAATTAACGCGCGCACTAAAGGGCGCCAGCCACCAACAATCGAGCGCCATCGCTAGGGGCGCTAGCACTAATGTGCGCAGCAAACATTATTTTAGCGTGTGTTCTTTGTGCCTGCCTTGTTCCGTTCTGACAGAGCAAAGAAAATAGTATATGTATAAAACGGTCCTTTTCAGGGCTACCGCACATTTTTTGGGGACCTTGGAAGTTAATTTTAATTCATTCAACCATTTATTTGAACACACCGAAACTCTTTATTTAATTTTGCATTCACTACTACTGCTGTTTAAAACCTTTTTATTTAGAATTCGTTGCCAAATTAAATTTTTCAAAATTCGCGCACCAAAAGGCGCCAGCCACAAACGGGCGCCATCACTGAGGACTCCGTCGCAGGGGGCGCTAGCACTAAGTTGTGCCTGCGTTTTATGTGCCTTTGTTGCTCCTGTTCCAGCAGCAAATTAAAAATTTATCTTTGAAACGGCCCTTTTCAGGGTCACAAAAGTTCATTTTCTTTAAATCTTTTTTTTAAGCTGTTCGATTATTTTGGAAAAGAATTGTAAATCGAATTGATGATTTTTAGTAACACCATAGCGAGTAGCAGCATGAGAGCAACAATTTTTTCTTAAAATTCAACCTTCTTTGAGTGCACCTGATTTTTGTTAGCTTAGCGTGGGCGTAAGGCTTGGGGGCGGGGCCGCCAGCTCTCCTAAAGTTTCAAAAATTGATCAAAAATTGAAAGCCGAAATATTGATTGATTTGTAAGAAAAACTGTATATATATGAAGCTTGATCCTGAGTTAAATAAAGCCAGTGTCTTTAATTATTTATAGACTGTGTCACCTTTGTCACTGCAGAGTGTTAAGGCAAAGTTGTTAACTGGCTATGTTAAGGTTACATGTATTTTCAATTCACCTTGCCTGCCTGCCTTCGGCGCCAAAATGAGTGCCTGTCTGCGGCGCCAAAATGAGTGCCTGTCTGCGGCGCCAAAATGAGTGCCTGTCTGCGGCGCCAAAATGAGTGCCTGTCTTCGGCGCCAAAATGAGTGCCTGCCTTCGGCGCCAAAATAAGTACCTGCGGCGCCAAAATAAGTGCCTGCCTTCGGCGCCAAAATAAGTGCCTGCCTTCGGCGCCAAAATAAGTACCTGCGGCGCCAAAATGAGTGCCTGCCTTCTGCGCTAAAATGAGTGCCTGCGGCATCAAAATGAGTGCCTGCGGCGCCAAAATGAGTGCCTGCCTTCGGCGCCAAAATAAGTGCCTGCGGCGCCAAAATGAGTGCCTGCCTTCGGCGCCAAAATAAGTGCCTGCGGCGCCAAAATGAGTGCCTGCCTTCGGCGCTAAAATGAGTGCCTGCAGCATCAAAATGAGTGCCTGCGGCGCCAAAATGAGTGCCTGTGGAGTCTAAATGAGTGCCTGCCTATGGTGTCAATGCCAATAAATGAGTGCCTGCGGCGCCAAAATGAATGCTAAAAACACACTGATTCCCTAAACAATATGGGAACTTTAATTGAATTCTTAATCTTGGCTTTGTCCCCCCACCACCATAAATCCATGGCGACGCCCCCTGAAATTGGAAAGCTCCCACAGACTTACCTGGGGGGTGGTGACCGAAGGGGGTGCTGTGAAAAGCACAGGCATCGAAAAGCACATGCACATATATATATATATATATATATTTATTGTAAAGGGCATTATCTGTCGTCCATTGGTCTCTTTCTCGCACTGATATTCTCTCCACCACGAATCTAATTATAAATCGCATTTATAATGCGCAGATCGTTCGTGCTCAGGGTTTTGTCTCTTCTCTAGGGATTGCAAAATCCCGGATTTTTGTGATCCCGGCATCCCGGGATTTAATCCCGGAATTTGGCCAATCCCGAGATTGAATCCCGGGATCAGAATAATACAGATTTTTATGCTTATAGGTTGAAATTTTAAGGCGAAATATGCGCTAAACGCTTTTTTGCTTAATTTTTTATTGTTATAGAGATAATGATGTATTTGTAGATGATAAACAGCATTATCTTGTGACCTATTGAAGTGAGTAGTATAAATGTACTAATTAGTAGTAAAGAAGCAAATCATATCAAAATTTAAACTGGAATTAATTTCACATTTAAATCTGTGATGCGGGGTTTAAAAAGGTGCCACACGACGTGAGGCAATTAACGGAAATTAGTGCAGTATAATAAACTACTTGTGGGCCTAATTATGTTTAGATTACAGCACTTTTTGTAAAAATTATTAACAAAAATTAGTCCCGGGATTTGGGGATACCGGGATCCCGGGATTGCAATCCCTACTCTTCTCTGCTCTCTTCTCTTCTCTCCCCTCTCCTTCCTCTCCACTCTTCTCTACGAGTATACACTCTCTACCCTTCGGATCTCTCCAGTTCCCCTTTCTTCTCACCTATCTATCCTCTTCTCTCTTCCTTCTCCTCTCACCCTCTTTCCTCTCCTCCCTTTCCTCTCCTCTCACCCCTTTCTCCTCTTCTCTCTTCTTTCTCCTCTCGCCCACTTCTCCTCTCCTCTTTTATCTTCTCTTATCTGCTGTTTTGTCTATTCTCTGACCAGTCTCATCCTATCTCTCGCCTTTCCACTCTTATCCGTGCCGCAGTCATAAGCTGAACTCATCATCATCAAAACGAGGCTCTTGAAGTAAAAAAGACTGTCTGACCCCTGATCTGCATAATAGGATTGAGTCATAAAGGACATTTCTCATAATTTAAGAATTAGGGATAAAATCCTAGCTAGAATCGTGTAAACTCTGTGAAAAAAATAGCAATATAAAGCCTCCAATATAAATGCAGTTTGATACATATTTAAATTAAAGTAGCTCGTAACTATTGGCCACCCAGCATAAGTCTCAGTGTTTTTCAGACTGATGAGGACGCACTTTTTTCCAAACCCCGCGCTAGCACATGGGCTCTAAACTTACCGGCCTACTAACAGGTGGGCACTGGGCATTTTTATCCTTTTTCTGCGAATAGTCATAAAATCTATACTAGATATAATGTCTGGTCATACTAGTAGTCATAATAACATGGGCATAGCTTTTTGGGTCATAAATCATCGCTTCCGAAGTTGGTCTGACAGCCACCTGCGCCTCACTCAGTGTTGAGACTGGCGCCAGATGGTCTGAGAGGATGCGGGCGGTAGCTTTTTTCTCATCATTTTGACAGGCCATCAAGATTTATGAGGTCAGAGCCTATTGTTCGGGTTCACTCAAGCGTGTGACAGCTTTGACAGCTATGCGTTTTACCCCTAAAGGTACTTTGGGATTAGCGATTAGCGATTTCTCTTCATTATCTTCACTTTCTATTTAATAAGAGCTTTCTAATGTATATTTTTTCATTAATTTCTGTCAATCCTACGCGAAAAGTCATAAATCATTTTGTTGCGATTTTGAGTGATTTATGGCCGCACCTGTCATCTTTTTACGACCCCGCTCGGACCTCAACCTCCGGGGACCTTAGCCTAGCTTGAGACATCCAGGAGCGCGACCGTCGTTTCTTGATCCCCGGATTGCGACTTCCCCCCCCCCCCATCATCATCAAGGACGAATCCCCCGGTCATCAGCAGCGAACATCAAAGTTAAGATCATCACCTGCTAGCTATCTGCGAAGACTGTGACAGCATCATCCCGAGTCTACAGCTACAGAGCATCAAGCCGATTCGGTCACTGTGGATTACCTGGTCTCCGGCTGTTGAGTTTCTGATTGGTTGGGTGAGAAGCTACCTAGACTTGCTTGATTGGGTGATTCCCTATCTGTCCCCTGTTTCAGTAGCTGGATTAGGCGCACACTTTTGCTCATTTTGTTCAGTAGTGCTGTTGCTGAGGCAGAAATCACTTAATAATACTGCTAGTAGTCTAAACTCCAATTCAATCTGAAGTGTGAAGTGATCTAAGGAGAAGGTTAAATCTAACAGTTATTTTTATCGGTTTTATTTCTTTGTTCGCCGATGGCTCAGATGAGTAGCTAAGCTAGTAGGCGCCGGTCACAGTGGACCAATGGCAAGGCGGTTTTCAGTCGATCAATCAATCAAATCAGTGAGCAAAACTGCCAGAAGTGCAGAATCGGCGCCAGAGATGTACTTTGTGCACTCTAGGGTAGCCAAGCGGCTCGGGTGATGAATCATGCGGTCTCTGAAGTTCGAGTTAGTCTATCATCAGCGCTATGAGAGGCTAGTTGGCGCGTTGAAGGCCAAAAGTACATATCTTCGTATTTAGCAATGTAATAGTACATTTAGCTACCCCATAGACTCGCCACTGCAAGAATCCCCTGCACAAGTCCCCTCTGTACCTGCATGGCCAATGCGATCTAGTCCCAGCAGTGTCCCTTATCATCGGCTATGACTTCGAGATAGACAGCAAAAATACACTAGTTGGCAGGTAAGTGCAAAGCCCCTTCTAGTCGGAAGCCCGATTTCGAGAGTCCCGGTGTGGTGAGCCAGGACGTACGGGCTGGTGGTAGCGAGTTAGTTGATCTGCGGATTAGCTAATTTCTACTTTCAAAATTCTCCCTGCTCGTCTCTCGCTGTCACTCTCTTAGCTATAGGACCTAGACTGCTCGCCACACGATCAAGCTACCATGGGGCTGACCATCTGACAGGAGTGGGGGGCCAGGACTCTATTTGATTTATTTCTGAGACCTGAGGCCCGACGGCTTCCTCGCAAGGGGCCTGAAAGGTCGAAACCCATCAAGACTATGAGATGTGCAGACTGGGTGAGATATGTGCTAGACTGGTTGAAATATGTGCTACTAGTAGGCTGGTTGAGATGAGATATATGTGCTCAACTGGTTGAGATACGCGCTAGACTGGGTGAGATAGAGCTGTTACCATGGGAATACTATGGGAAATTACTGATGAAAAGAGAGGTCATAGTGGAGAAGTAATATTTGCATGGCAGCATTTAAGTGGTTTAGGCAGACTGCGTGCACTACTTCAGAGGGTGCACAGAGCGTGCACAGAGGGTGCGTGGTATAGTGAAATATAAAGGTAGGGTGAAGGGAGAGGGGGTAGAGTGAAGGGAGAGGGGTTAGAGTGAAGGGAGAGGGGGTTAGAGTGAAGGGAGATGGGGTTAGAGTGAAGGGAGATGGGGTAGATTGAAGGGAGAGGGGGTTAGAGTGAGGGGAGATGGGGTTAGAGTGAAGGGAGATGGGGTTAGAGTGAAGGGAGATGGGGTTAGAGTGAAGGGAGATGGGGTAGAGTGAAGGGAGATGGGGTTAGAGTGAAAGGAGATGGGGTTAGAGTGAAAGGAGATGGGGTTAGAGTGAAAGGAGATGGGGTTAGAGTGAAGGGAGATGGGGTTAGAGTGAAGGGAGATGGGGTTAGAGTGAAGGGAGATGGGGTTAGAGTGAAGGGAGATGGGGTTAGAGTGAAGGAGATGGGGTTAGAGTGAAGGGAGATGGGGTTAGAGTGAAGGGAGATGGGGTTAGAGTGAAGGGAGATGGGTAGAGTGAAGGGAGAGGGGTAGAGTGAAGGGAGAGGGGTAGAGTGAAGGGAGAAGGGTAGAGTGAAGGGAGAGGGGTAGAGTGAAGGGAGAGGGGTAGAGTGAAGGGAGAGGGGTAGAGTGAAGGGAGAGGGGTAGAGTGAAGGGAGAGGGGTAGAGTGAAGGGAGAGGGGTAGAGTGAAGGGAGAGGGGTAGAGTGAAGGGAAAGGGGTAGAGTGAAGGGAGAGGGGTAGAGTGAAGGGAGAGGGGTAGAGTGAAGGGAGAGGGGTAGAGTGAAGGGAGAGGGGTAGAGTGAAGGGAGAGGGGTAGAGTGAAGGGAGAGGGGTAGAGTGAAGGGAGAGGGGTAGAGTGAAGGGAGAGGGGTAGAGTGAAGGGAGAGGGGTAGAGTGAAGGGAGAGGGGTAGAGTGAAGGGAGAGGGGTAGAGTGAAGGGAGAGGGGTAGAGTGAAGGGAGAGGGGTAGAGTGAAGGGAGAGGGGTAGAGTGAAGGGAGAGGGGTAGAGTGAAGGGAGAGGGGTAGAGTGAAGGGAGAGGGGTAGAGTGAAGGGAGAGGGGTAGAGTGAAGGGAGAGGGGTAGAGTGAAGGGAGAGGGGTAGAGTGAAGGGAGAGGGGTAGAGTGAAGGGAGAGGGGTAGAGTGAAGGGAGAGGGGTAGAGTGAAGGGAAAGGGGTAGAGTGAAGGGAGAGGGGTAGAGTGAAGGGAGAGGGGTAGAGTGAAGGGAGAGGGGTAGAGTGAAGGGAGAGGGGTAGAGTGAAGGGAGAGGGGTAGAGTGAAGGGAGAGGGGTAGAGTGAAGGGAGAGGGGTAGAGTGAAGGGAGAGGGGTAGAGTGAAGGGAGAGGGGTAGAGTGAAGGGAGAGGGGTAGAGTGAAGGGAGAGGGGTAGAGTGAAGGGAGAGGGGTAGAGTGAAGGGAGAGGGGTAGAGTGAAGGGAAAGGGGTAGAGTGAAGGGAAAGGGGTAGAGTGAAGGGAAAGGGGTAGAGTGAAGGGAGAGGGGTAGAGTGAAGGGAAAGGGGTAGAGTGAAGGGAAAGGGGTAGAGTGAAGGGAAAGGGGTAGAATGAATGGAGAGAGGGTGGATAGGTGGAGGGAGTAGCCCTTTTCAGGGGCAAGTACACTCAAGCTCTCACTTGAGGACCTGGGAGTTCATAATTGTTTATTTAATTAGAGAATTAGAAAATTAGAAAACGGAAAAAACTCTTAGCATGTATACTTAAATTTAATTTGCCATTGCTATGTTTTGGCAAAGCAATCTAAATAGTAAATCTTCAAAACGGCATTTCAGGGCCAGCACAAAGCTTACTTTAGGGGGGACTTTGGAGAATTAATTTTATGTCATTTAATTCGAACACTTGAAAACTCTTTTCGTGTGTATTTTTTTTAATGTGCCTGCATTACCCTGTTCTGGCCAAACAAAGTAGAGTAAATATTTAAAATGGCCCTTTTCAGGTCCAGCACACTACTTGCTTGGCGACCAGGGGAATTCTTTTTAATTTATTTTTCAACCAACGCGTTGAATTATTTTTAAACTTTAAATTTTGCATTTGCTCTACTACTAATGTTTAGTTAGAACCCTGCTGTTTAGGATTTGCTACTAAATAAACTATTTGCTAAAATTAACGCGCGCACTAAAGGGCGCCAGCCACCAACAATCGAGCGCCATCGCTAGGGGCGCTAGCACTAATGTGCGCAGCAAACATTATTTTAGCGTGTGTTCTTTGTGCCTGCCTTGTTCCGTTCTGACAGAGCAGAGAAAATTGTATATGTATAAAACGGCCCTTTTCAGGGCTACCGCACATTTTTTGGGGACCTTGGAAGTTAGTTTTAATTCATTCAACCATTTATTTGAACACACCGAAACTCTTTATTTAATTTTGCATTCACTACTACTGCTGTTTAAAACCTTTTTATTTAGAATTCGTTGCCAAATTAAATTTTTCAAAATGCGCGCACCAAAGGGCGCCAGCCACAAACGGGCGCCATCACTGAGGACGCCGTCGCAGGGGGCGCTAGCACTAAGTTGTACCTGCGTTTTATGTGCCTTTGTTGCTCCTGTTACGGCAGCAAATTAAAAAATTTATCTTTCAAACGGCCCTTTTCAGGGTCACAAAAGTTCATTTCTTTAAATCTTTCTTTTTAAGCTGTTCGATTATTTTGGAAAAGAATTGTAAATCGAATTGATGATTTTTAGTAACACCATAGCGAGTAGCAGCATAAGAGCAACAATTTTTTCTTAAAATTCAACCTTCTTTGAGTGCACCTGATTTTTGTTAGCTTAGCGTGGGCGTAAGGCTGGGGGCGGGGCCGCCAGCTCTCCTAAAGTTTCAAAAATTGATCAAAAATTGAAAGCCGAAATATTGATTGATTTGTAAGAAAAACTGTATATATATGAAGCTTGATCCTGAGTTAAATAAAGCCAGTGTCTTTAATTATTTATAGACTGTGTCACCTTTGTCACTGCAGAGTGTTAAGGCAAAGTTTTTAACTGGCTGTGTTAAGGTTACATGTATTTTCAATTCACCTTGCCTGCCTGCCTTCGGCGCCAAAATGAGTGCCTGCCCTCGGCGCCAAAATGAGTGCCTGTCTGCGGCGCCAAAATGAGTGCCTGCCTTCGGCGCCAAAATGAGTGCCTGTCTTCGGCGCCAAAATGAGTGCCTGTCTGCGGCGCCAGAATGAGTGCCTGTCTGTGGCGCCAAAATGAGTGCCTGTCTGCGGCGCCAGAATGAGTGCCTGCCTTCGGCGCCAAAATGAGTGCCTGCCCTCGGCGCCAAAATGAGTGCCTGTCTGCGGCGCCAAAATGAGTGCCTGCCTTCGGCGCCAAAATGAGTGCCTGTCTTCGGCGCCAAAATGAGTGCCTGTCTGCGGCGCCAGAATGAGTGCCTGCCTGCGGCGCCAAAATGAGTGCCTGTCTTCGGCGCCAAAATGAGTGCCTGCCTGCGGCGCCAAAATAAGTGCCTGCCTTCGGCGCCAAAATGAGTGCCTGCCTTCGGCGCCAAAATGAGTGCCTGCCTTCGGCGCCAAAATGAGTGCCTGTGGCGCCAAAATAAGTGCCTTCGGCGCCAAAATGAGTGCCTGCCTTTGGCGCCAAAATGAGTGCCTGCCTTCGGCGCCAAAATGAGTGCCTGTGGAGTCTAAATGAGTGCCTGCCTATGGTGTCAATGCCAATAAATGAGTGCCTGCGGCGCCAAAATGAATGCTAAAAACACACTGATTCCCTAAACAATATGGGAACTTTAATTGAATTCTTAATCTTGGCTTTGTCCCCCCACCACCATAAAATCCATGGCGACGCCCCCTGAAATTGGAAAGCTCCCACAGACTTACCTGGGGGGTGGTGACCGAGGGGGGTGCTGTGAAAAGCACAGGCATCGAAAAGCACATGCACATATATATATATATTTATTGTAAAAGGCATTATCTGTCGTCCATTGGTCTCTTTCTCGCACTGATATTCTCTCCACCACGAATCTAATTATAAATCGCATTTATAATGCGCAGATCGTTCGTGCTCAGGGTTTTGTCTCTTCTCTAGGGATTGCAAAATCCCGGATTTTTGTGATCCCGGCATCCCGGGATTTAATCCCGGAATTTGGCCAATCCCGAGATTGAATCCCGGGATCAGAATAATACAGATTTTTATGCTTATAGGTTGAAATTTTAAGGCGAAATATGCGCTAAACGCTTTTTTGCTTAATTTTTTATTGTTATAGAGATAATGATGTATTTGTAGATGATAAACAGCATTATCTTGTGACCTATTGAAGTGAGTAGTATAAATGTACTAATTAGTAGTAAAGAAGCAAATCATATCAAAATTTAAACTGGAATTAATTTCACATTTAAATCTGTGATGCGGGGTTTAAAAAGGTGCCACACGACGTGAGGCAATTAACGGAAATTAGTGCAGTATAATAAACTACTTGTGGGCCTAATTATGTTTAGATTACAGCACTTTTTGTAAAAATTATTAACAAAAATTAGTCCCGGGATTTGGGGATACCGGGATCCCGGGATTGCAATCCCTACTCTTCTCTGCTCTCTTCTCTTCTCTCCCCTCTCCTTCCTCTCCACTCTTCTCTACGAGTATACACTCTCTACCCTTCGGATCTCTCCAGTTCCCCTTTCTTCTCACCTATCTATCCTCTTCTCTCTTCCTTCTCCTCTCACCCTCTTTCCTCTCCTCCCTTTCCTCTCCTCTCACCCCTTTCTCCTCTTCTCTCTTCTTTCTCCTCTCGCCCACTTCTCCTCTCCTCTTTTATCTTCTCTTATCTGCTGTTTTGTCTATTCTCTGACCAGTCTCATCCTATCTCTCGCCTTTCCACTCTTATCCGTGCCGCAGTCATAAGCTGAACTCATCATCATCAAAACGAGGCTCTTGAAGTAAAAAAGACTGTCTGACCCCTGATCTGCATAATAGGATTGAGTCATAAAGGACATTTCTCATAATTTAAGAATTAGGGATAAAATCCTAGCTAGAATCGTGTAAACTCTGTGAAAAAATAGCAATATAAAGCCTCCAATATAAATGCAGTTTGATACATATTTAAATTAAAGTAGCTCGTAACTATTGGCCACCCAGCATAAGTCTCAGTGTTTTTCAGACTGATGAGGACGCACTTTTTTCCAAACCCCGCGCTAGCACATGGGCTCTAAACTTACCGGCCTACTAACAGGTGGGCACTGGGCATTTTTATCCTTTTTCTGCGAATAGTCATAAAATCTATACTAGATATAATGTCTGGTCATACTAGTAGTCATAATAACATGGGCATAGCTTTTTGGGTCATAAATCATCGCTTCCGAAGTTGGTCTGACAGCCACCTGCGCCTCACTCAGTGTTGAGACTGGCGCCAGATGGTCTGAGAGGATGCGGGCGGTAGCTTTTTTCTCATCATTTTGACAGGCCATCAAGATTTATGAGGTCAGAGCCTATTGTTCGGGTTCACTCAAGCGTGTGACAGCTTTGACAGCTATGCGTTTTACCCCTAAAGGTACTTTGGGATTAGCGATTAGCGATTTCTCTTCATTATCTTCACTTTCTATTTAATAAGAGCTTTCTAATGTATATTTTTTCATTAATTTCTGTCAATCCTACGCGAAAAGTCATAAATCATTTTGTTGCGATTTTGAGTGATTTATGGCCGCACCTGTCATCTTTTTACGACCCCGCTCGGACCTCAACCTCCGGGGACCTTAGCCTAGCTTGAGACATCCAGGAGCGCGACCGTCGTTTCTTGATCCCCGGATTGCGACTTCCCCCCCCCCCATCATCATCAAGGACGAATCCCCCGGTCATCAGCAGCGAACATCAAAGTTAAGATCATCACCTGCTAGCTATCTGCGAAGACTGTGACAGCATCATCCCGAGTCTACAGCTACAGAGCATCAAGCCGATTCGGTCACTGTGGATTACCTGGTCTCCGGCTGTTGAGTTTCTGATTGGTTGGGTGAGAAGCTACCTAGACTTGCTTGATTGGGTGATTCCCTATCTGTCCCCTGTTTCAGTAGCTGGATTAGGCGCACACTTTTGCTCATTTTGTTCAGTAGTGCTGTTGCTGAGGCAGAAATCACTTAATAATACTGCTAGTAGTCTAAACTCCAATTCAATCTGAAGTGTGAAGTGATCTAAGGAGAAGGTTAAATCTAACAGTTATTTTTATCGGTTTTATTTCTTTGTTCGCCGATGGCTCAGATGAGTAGCTAAGCTAGTAGGCGCCGGTCACAGTGGACCAATGGCAAGGCGGTTTTCAGTCGATCAATCAATCAAATCAGTGAGCAAAACTGCCAGAAGTGCAGAATCGGCGCCAGAGATGTACTTTGTGCACTCTAGGGTAGCCAAGCGGCTCGGGTGATGAATCATGCGGTCTCTGAAGTTCGAGTTAGTCTATCATCAGCGCTATGAGAGGCTAGTTGGCGCGTTGAAGGCCAAAAGTACATATCTTCGTATTTAGCAATGTAATAGTACATTTAGCTACCCCATAGACTCGCCACTGCAAGAATCCCCTGCACAAGTCCCCTCTGTACCTGCATGGCCAATGCGATCTAGTCCCAGCAGTGTCCCTTATCATCGGCTATGACTTCGAGATAGACAGCAAAAATACACTAGTTGGCAGGTAAGTGCAAAGCCCCTTCTAGTCGGAAGCCCGATTTCGAGAGTCCCGGTGTGGTGAGCCAGGACGTACGGGCTGGTGGTAGCGAGTTAGTTGATCTGCGGATTAGCTAATTTCTACTTTCAAAATTCTCCCTGCTCGTCTCTCGCTGTCACTCTCTTAGCTATAGGACCTAGACTGCTCGCCACACGATCAAGCTACCATGGGGCTGACCATCTGACAGGAGTGGGGGGCCAGGACTCTATTTGATTTATTTCTGAGACCTGAGGCCCGACGGCTTCCTCGCAAGGGGCCTGAAAGGTCGAAACCCATCAAGACTATGAGATGTGCAGACTGGGTGAGATATGTGCTAGACTGGTTGAAATATGTGCTACTAGTAGGCTGGTTGAGATGAGATATATGTGCTCAACTGGTTGAGATACGCGCTAGACTGGGTGAGATAGAGCTGTTACCATGGGAATACTATGGGAAATTACTGATGAAAAGAGAGGTCATAGTGGAGAAGTAATATTTGCATGGCAGCATTTAAGTGGTTTAGGCAGACTGCGTGCACTACTTCAGAGGGTGCACAGAGCGTGCACAGAGGGTGCGTGTATAGTGAAATATAAAGGTAGGGTGAAGGGAGAGGGGGTAGAGTGAAGGGAGAGGGGTTAGAGTGAAGGGAGAGGGGGTTAGAGTGAAGGGAGATGGGGTTAGAGTGAAGGGAGATGGGGTAGATTGAAGGGAGAGGGGGTTAGAGTGAGGGGAGATGGGGTTAGAGTGAAGGGAGATGGGGTTAGAGTGAAGGGAGATGGGGTTAGAGTGAAGGGAGATGGGGTAGAGTGAAGGGAGATGGGGTTAGAGTGAAAGGAGATGGGGTTAGAGTGAAAGGAGATGGGGTTAGAGTGAAAGGAGATGGGGTTAGAGTGAAGGGAGATGGGGTTAGAGTGAAGGGAGATGGGGTTAGAGTGAAGGGAGATGGGGTTAGAGTGAAGGGAGATGGGGTTAGAGTGAAGGAGATGGGGTTAGAGTGAAGGGAGATGGGGTTAGAGTGAAGGGAGATGGGGTTAGAGTGAAGGGAGATGGGGTTAGAGTGAAAGGAGATGGGGTTAGAGTGAAGGGAGATGGAGTTAGAGTGAAGGGAGATGGGGTTAGAGTGAAGGGAGATGGGGTTAGAGTGAAGGGAGATGGGGTTAGAGTGAAGGGAGATGGGGTTAGAGTGAAAGGAGATGGGGTTAGAGTGAAGGGAGATGGGGTTAGAGTGAAGGGAGACGGGGTTAGAGTGAAAGGAGATGGGGTTAGAGTGAAGGGAGATGGGGTTAGAGTGAAAGGAGATGGGGTTAGAGTGAAGGGAGATGGGGTTAGAGTGAAGGGAGATGGGGTTAGAGTGAAGGGAGATGGGGTTAGAGTGAAGGGAGATGGGGTTAGAGTGAAGGGAGATGGGGTTAGAGTGAAGGGAGATGGGGTTAGAGTGAAGGGAGATGGGGTTAGAGTGAAGGGAGAAGAGGGAAGGCGGCAGCGCGAGCACGAGTAGCACCTGCAGTCGAATTGCCCGCCGACGGCACAGAGAGCTTTTCCGCCCAGATTTGCCCGCAGCCCGCAGCCGCAGAGCTTTTTCTCGCAAATTTGATTTTGATTTCAGAATAGTCCAATAGACATTACTGCATATATAGAGTGCCGACCTCTGCCGGTGCATGCCGAACCGACTTTCCAATGTTGCTGGAATATTACATGCATAAGGGTAAGGGGTCTGGGGGGAGAAGGGGTTCCCCTCAAGAAGGGGATTTGATTTGACGATGCCATGCCCAGATAAGTTAATTAAGGTAATATAACTATAAATGGACCTATCAGCTGTCACATGATGACTGGGTAGTGGCAGTGGGTATGTAAAACTCCATTTGTGACTGATTCTGCTGTTTAAAGCTTTTAGGAAGACTATATATATAAATGGAAGATTTAAATTATTAATCTTAGTGAAATAATAGGTAATTATTTATATATTACCTACTAAGCCAGTTAGGATAATGGCTTAAGTAAGCTATAAATAGCAAAATGGCAAAAGCCCGCTATGGGTAAACAGTGAAGTAAATAGTAATCGATAAAACGGCCCTTTTCAGGGCAACCACTCAAACTCTCACTTGGGGACAGGTATTTAAAGAGCACAGCAAAACTCTTAGCATGAACTATTGAATTTCATGTAACTGCATTGCTCTGAACCGGCAGATCAACGTAAATAGTAATTCTTCAAAACCGTTCTTTCAGCTCAGGACCAACACACAAACTATAACTATAACCAAGGGAATTGATTTTATTGAACTTTTATTCGAATGCTTCAAAACTCTTAACATGAATTCTTAATTTTAATGTGCCTGCAGGACCCTGTTCTGACCGAGCAAAAGCAGTAGTAACTAGTAAATGTTTAAAAACGGCCCTTTTCAGGACAAGCAAGAAACTTTCTGCTTGACGACCCGGGGAATTCTTTGTAATTTATTTCTCATCAAACGCGTTCAAAAACTTTTTAAAACGTTAAGTTTTTATGGACTGCTAACTGGAGTCTACTGCTTCTTAGAGCCTGTTTAGAATTTTCTGCCAAATTAAATTGTTTAGTTAATAACTTACTTAGGATAAGATTAGAGCATACTCAGCGTATCAAAGAGCGCCAGCCACAAACAGGAGCGCTAGCACTAGCACCAAGTTGCGCAACCAACATTTTTAGACTGTTGTTGTATAACTCTTTAAAACTGTTTGATCATTTTGGAAAATACTTAAATCGAATTGCTAATTTTTAGCACCTTACTAATGGTATGAACTTGTTAACTTGTAAGAATTGTCTAATTATTGATTATTCATTTTGTTAGCTTTTGTTAGCTTTGTTAGCTGTTAGCTTTTAAACAAGGAGAAGTAAGCTCTTAGCTCAATAAAAATGATTAGTTTAAGCGAAAATTATCTCAATGTTTTGTTGCATTTTTACTATGAGTAGCAAGTAACGTAAATGGCATGGTATGGCACTTGGCAATAGGAGGAATTTTTGCCGCGTCCAATAAAAATTGTCCGCACTCGTTTTTAAAATGATCGATTAGTGAGTTTTTCTACTTGGTAAATTCAACCCGATTTAAATTAATTTAAAACGGGGCCATAAGATATGCATCCACCCTTGAGTGGGAACCCAGCCTGTAGAAGTAGAATAGACTCTATAGGCCAGATAAGTCATAAATTTATCTGGGTAAGTTAATGTGGACTTAAGACTTAATGACGTAACGCGTCTTAGGAGTCTAAGCATTGGACTTGGACGGTAAGTTTGATTTCTGACTGACGACTGTCTGCCATTTCTATATGAAAGCTTTTTTCGCGAAGGCATTTCATTTTTTTACAGTAGATACATAGGCGTTGATATCCATATCCTGTATTAATGTGGTGTATATATAGGCCTATATATAATACAGCATAATATAAGAATCACTGATTCACTGAATCAGTTGTGCTGTTATACTACAAATGTACAGAATTAACTAAAACTGAAATATATTTATCTTTATTCCTTAGATCTCTGCTCTATAGGCCTAGGCTATTTATGACTTTAGCAAGTTTCTAAGCCTGAAGCAAAGATAGAATTTTGTTGAAACTGCCCTTTTAAGGGCTGTTTTATCAGCTAAGGAAACCTATTAGTCAAAAGGTCAAGTTGGTCAATCTTGTCTACTTTTAGGCTAAACTGTTAGTATACAAAAGAAACTGACAAGTATGGACTTTCCGCAAGGCACGCGTTGCCCCCCTTCCAGAGACCTGCGAGAATGCCAGAAAACAACTCGTAGTTGCACAGCGCGTATTTAAGTTGCGGGTTTACCTTGCGCCGCTTGGCAGCCCGGGCCTCTCTCGCCGGCTGCGTTTGCAGCCGCCGCCTCTCCCTCTGCGTCAGCGGCGGCGGCGGCGGCGGCGGGGGTGTCGGCGGCGGTGGCGGAGTTGCCGGTGGCGGCGGCGGGGGTGTCGGCGGCGGTGGCGGAGTTGCCGGCGGCGGTGGCAGAGTTGCCGGCGGCGGCGGCGGGGGTGTCGGCGGCGGCAGCGAAGGTGCTGCTGCTGCTGCTGTTGCTGCTGCTGCTGCGGCTGGTGCTGCTGCTGCTGCGGCTGGTGCTGCTGCGGCTGGTGCTGCTGTTGCTGCTGCTGCTGCGGCTGGTGCTGCTGCGGCTGGTGCTGCTACTGCTGCTGCTGTTGCTGCTGCTGCTGCGGCTGCTGCTGCTGCGGCTGCTGCTGCTGCGGCTGGTGCTGCTGCGGCTGGTGCTGCTGCGGCTGGTGCTGCTGCGGCTGGTGCTGCTGCGGCTGGTGCTGCTGCTGCTCCGGCGCCGGCGGTCGCGGCGGCAGTCTGCATTAGTGCTTGAGCTAAAAAATATGAATTTAGTTCATATGTTCATAATGTTCTAATGTTCATAAATTTAGAATGTCATAGCATGGGAACCAAGGGAGATGGCATCGTGATTCCGAAGAAAGTGGAATTTTATTTTATTTAGTAAAGAGCGCTAATTGACAATTACTTGGAAATCGAAAATATTTGTACAAATTTTAGTTTCTTATATCACTTTAGTCACAGTTGCGTCTGATACATCCTACTTCTAAGTAAGAACAGTTAAAATCCTTCAATCTGTTCTAATGCACATTGCCAGGCAATGGCAAAAAAAAAAAGCCAAACAAAGAAAAATTAGCTTTCAGCAAAAACTCTCAGCATTTAAGCTCTCAGCATTTAAGCTCTCAGCATTTAAGCTCTCACACAGTGTTCACCGAGTAAATACTCATCACCTACCAACCGGAGGCAGCTCCAGCACTTGGCGCAGCTGCGCAGCATCAAGGCGGTCGATGACCGCTGCTGCCGCCTGATGCTGTTGCTGCTGCTGCGGCTGCTGCGGCTGCTGCGGCTGTTGCGGCTGCTGCGGCTGCTGCGGCTGTTGCGGCTGCTGCGGCTGCGGGGCGAGCGACCCCTGCACGATGGCCGGCAGGTTACGCAGGTCGCCCCCCCGCAGCTGCACCCCGTGGGTCCAAAAGACCCAGTCGGCACCCGCGCGCCAGTACATTCTCTGGAGTAAAATGAAATGGGATGGGTGGGATACAGCTCTCAGGTCAGCAAGAGAGCGAGA
Source organism: Macrostomum lignano (assembly GCA_002269645.1). Classification (NCBI taxonomy): domain Eukaryota; kingdom Metazoa; phylum Platyhelminthes; family Macrostomidae; genus Macrostomum; species Macrostomum lignano. The sequence goes on along the minus strand of NIVC01000859.1, from coordinate 288,792 downwards.
GTGTGAGCGAAAGAGAGAGTGAGAGCAAGAGAGCGAGAGCGTGAGAGCATGAGAGCGAGAGCGTGAGAGCGAGAGCGAGAGTGAGAGCAAGAGCGAGAGAGCGAGAGCAAGTGGCAAGGAAAGGGAAATAATAACATAGGATGAGTACTTACGGAGTTCCCTCCAGAATACTGGTAGGTCTGCGCGGCGTGCCGACGGCCGCCTGCAGCACCTCCGACGCCCAGAAGACATGGGCACAACCGATCCCGCACCTGTGCGGGTCGGCCCTGCATGTTTACCCAGATGGCAAATTTGCCAACTGGGCAAACAAACTGAGCACCGACAGGTGCGGGCTCGATTGTGTCAGCACCCATGCCTTCTGGGCCTGCCTGCACGTATTCCTCGACCTTCATGTTGGTCCTGTTGCTGCTGCTGCAAAGTTTAGATTTGGATTTGAATTTGGCTAACCGAATTCACACAGAAGTTCGAAGCTCGCAGGCTAATCACGAAGGATAATCCATATCTTAGCCTTCGTGATACGATATTCATTGGTTTAATAAGCAGCTTTGGCTACTACTACAAGTAGCAATAAAGAAACCTACTAGTACTCCCAAAACACAAACTACACACAAAATAAACGTTTACAAAAACGAGTATACTTTTTTGTTTTTTAAACAGAGTATAACAGAGACGCAACGCCAAAAGAGAAAGGCCGCAAAAGGAGACAACGCCTCATTGACTTAATTCAACTCACAATCGACGTGCTTTTACTTGCGAAAACATTTTTCAGCCTCCATTTTACGCCTCTATTTTTTAAACTAAACTAGAAAGTAATTGTATAACACAGATAGACACACATTTCGGCAGCCAGAGTCAAAATAAAGGTGCTGCTGCTGCTGCTGTTGCTGCTGCTGCTGCGGCTGGTGCTGCTGTTGCTGCTGCTGCTGCGGCTGGTGCTGCTGCGGCTGGTGCTGCTGTTGCTGCTGCTGCTGCGGCTGGTGCTGCTGCGGCTGGTGCTGCTACTGCTGCTGCTGTTGCTGCTGCTGCTGCGGCTGCTGCTGCTGCGGCTGCTGCTGCTGCGGCTGGTGCTGCTGCGGCTGGTGCTGCTGCGGCTGGTGCTGCTGCGGCTGGTGCTGCTGCTGCTCCGGCGCCGGCGGTCGCGGCGGCAGTCTGCATTAGTGCTTGAGCTAAAAAATATGAATTTAGTTCATATGTTCATAATGTTCTAATGTTCATAAATTTAGAATGTCATAGCATGGGAACCAAGGGAGATGGCATCGTGATTCCGAAGAAAGTGGAATTTTATTTTATTTAGTAAAGAGCGCTAATTGACAATTACTTGGAAATCGAAAATATTTGTACAAATTTTAGTTTCTTATATCACTTTAGTCACAGTTGCGTCTGATACATCCTACTTCTAAGTAAGAACAGTTAAAATCCTTCAATCTGTTCTAATGCACATTGCCAGGCAATGGCAAAAAAAAATTGCCAAACAAAGAAAAATTAGCTTTCAGCAAAAACTCTCAGCATTTAAGCTCTCAGCATTTAAGCTCTCAGCATTTAAGCTCTCACACAGTGTTCACCGAGTAAATACTCATCACCTACCAACCGGAGGCAGCTCCAGCACTTGGCGCAGCTGCGCAGCATCAAGGCGGTCGATGACCGCTGCTGCCGCCTGATGCTGTTGCTGCTGCTGCGGCTGCTGCGGCTGCTGCGGCTGTTGCGGCTGCTGCGGCTGCTGCGGCTGTTGCGGCTGCTGCGGCTGCGGGGCGAGCGACCCCTGCACGATGGCCGGCAGGTTACGCAGGTCGCCCCCCCGCAGCTGCACCCCGTGGGTCCAAAAGACCCAGTCGGCACCCGCGCGCCAGTACATTCTCTGGAGTAAAATGAAATGGGATGGGTGGGATACAGCTCTCAGGTCAGCAAGAGAGCGAGAGTGTGAGCGAAAGAGAGAGTGAGAGCAAGAGAGCGAGAGCGTGAGAGCATGAGAGCGAGAGCGTGAGAGCGAGAGCGAGAGTGAGAGCAAGAGCGAGAGAGCGAGAGCAAGTGGCAAGGAAAGGGAAATAATAACATAGGATGAGTACTTACGGAGTTCCCTCCAGAATACTGGTAGGTCTGCGCGGCGTGCCGACGGCCGCCTGCAGCACCTCCGACGCCCAGAAGACATGGGTACAACCGATCCCGCACCTGTGCGGGTCGGCCCTGCATGTTTACCCAGATGGCAAATTTGCCAACTGGGCAAACAAACTGAGCACCGACAGGTGCGGGCTCGATTGTGTCAGCACCCATGCCTTCTGGGCCTGCCTGCACGTATTCCTCGACCTTCATGTTGGTCCTGTTGCTGCTGCTGCAAAGTTTAGATTTGGATTTGAATTTGGCTAACCGAATTCACACAGAAGTTCGAAGCTCGCAGGCTAATCACAAAGGATAATCCATATCTTAGCCTTCGTGATACGATATTCATTGGTTTAATAAGCAGCTTTGGCTACTACTACAAGTAGCAATAAAGAAACCTACTAGTACTCCCAAAACACAAACTACACACAAAATAAACGTTTACAAAAACGAGTATACTTTTTTGTTTTTTAAACAGAGTATAACAGAGACGCAGCGCCAAAAGAGAAAGGCCGCAAAAGGAGACAACGCCTCATTGACTTAATTCAACTCACAATCGACGTGCTTTTACTTGCGAAAACATTTTTCAGCCTCCATTTTACGCCTCTATTTTTTAAACTAAACTAGAAAGTAATTGTATAACACAGATAGACACACATTTCGGCAGCCAGAGTCAAAATAAAGTAAAATTCAACGTCGCACTTGGAGCAAAACTTATTTTTTATTATTATTGACAATTTCTGGGTGCTGATTTTTTTATTTTTCAATAAATGGTTCACGAAAACATATTGGACTGCCGAGAAAACAATTGGACTACCGATCCAATACTGGAGTCTTTACAGTAGAAACTCCAATACTGGAGTTTCGATTTTGCAACAGCAAAAAGTGCAAATAACTTTTCTGGACGACCTTCTGGCGCGCTGGGACCGGCGCCATATTCGACTCGGGTTGCCGAAATCTATAAGAACATGTTGTTCGCATAGCGTGAAAACCACTCTGCAAAATGCCAAATTGCCGACTGCAAATTGTAATCCAGGTCCACTTCTCAAATTCACGCCAGACCAAGCTGCTCATGGTAAAGATTCTGCAAGTAGTCAGGTGCTCCCGCAACTTACAACTAATCAAAACTACCCGAGCCGCTGAGCAGTTTAGCATTGCACTGAGAGCTAAACTGGACTACCGATCTAATACTGGAGTCCTTACAGTAGAAACTCCAATACTGGAGTCGTATTGGAGATTAATGTAGAAGTATGTACTGCGTACATATACAATTTGGGATAGACATGTACAGCTACAATTTGGGATTAATGTACATATACGAGTACATGAGTTATTGTACATGGGATTAATGTACATATACGATGTGAGCTATACATAATTAGATGACTCATTTGGTAGTAGATGAGATTGTAGTACACTAATTCTCGCCCCTGCGTACAACAGTACATGTAAGTATTGTTTCGAGTTGTACATGTAATCTTGGTACGCGTGCGGGCCGGCTGGGAAGGACACTGTTGCATGTAGAAGTAGATTAATGTAGATCACCAGGGCCGGAATCATGGCCAGATCATGGATGATCCATGCATTGCACCCATCCATGCATCATCCCTGATCATGTATGGACCGATCCATGTTCATACATGTAGATGATTTCATGCTCATTCCATGGATGGCAGAATAGCCATACATGATCATCGATGTATTAATTTCCATACATGGACATGTATGATTGTTAATTCTGGCTGTATATACTACTCGTTAAGGCACATTTGAGTTTTAAAGAAATAACTCAAAGAACTATAGCTCAAACTAGCCATTTAGCCCCCTCCGGGTGGCTTCTTAGCAGTTTAGCGCTTGTCTATAAGCAGTTTTGCACAGTCGCTGAGCAAATCTCACTAATATTCGAGAAGTTCTGCAGTAGCAAATCTCTAAGCAGTTGTACACCAATTTTACTGAGAGCTAAAAAGTACTAAAAAGTTACATTTCTTAATATTTGAAACTTTGAAATGTCAATTCATTTATAGTTCTTTTATGATTATTAGTTATTTTCAAATCGTCACCAGATTAGCACTATTCTCCCACATTAGCCCTACACCACCAAATTAGCCCCACTTCCTCCAGATTAGCACTACTCCCCCCATGTTAGCCGCACACCCCCAGATTAGCCCCACTCTCCCCAGATTAGCACTCAGCCCAGATTAGTGTATGCCTTAGGTATTGCCTACTAGCTCTATGAAAGTATGAAGTTGCTAAGCTGCTAAATTTAACAAGACTGAATTGGGATAAAACTGCCGATATGTATCAAAAATTGATTAGTGAACTGTAATAAATGCTGAGAAAAAAAAGATTCTTGAAAGAATCCTTTATTTCAGTTTGTTAAATATACTGAGGAGCCCGCCGAGAGGAGAACTGCAGACTGCTGAGGGGAACTGCAGATTGGCGAAAGGATCATTCATGCGGACTGCAAAGGGACAAACTGAAAACTGCTTAGGTAGTTCTTTCAGACTTAATTAAGTTCTAGGCTGCTGAGGATAGTGGCGCCGCCGCGTCATCAACTGCCGCACCATTACGCCGCTGGCTCTGCGGTCCGACCATCGGCTGCTCATCTGCGACCTTCGGCTTCGGGACCCGCTCTACCGTCCGCCAAAGCGGCCACCGCGGCGCTACTACCGCGCGCTCAGGGACGCCGAGACGCGACGTCGCTTTGCCGGTGCCTTTGTCACTGCGCTGGGCGACAAGCGTGGAGGAGCCGAGTACGCGGAGGTGAGCGCTGCAGTTCGAGCCGCTGCGGAGCAAGCAGTCCCGCTGATGCGACCGGCCCAGCGCGGGCAGCCGGTCTGGCAGGACGACCCCGCGATCGACGAAGCGAGGGAAGATCTGGAGAGGCTCCGTCTGAGTGGGCGGCAAACTCGCGAGGCGGAGGAGGCTCTGGCGGCTGTCTACCTGCAGCGGCAGCAGTCCGCTGTCGATGACGCCATCTAAGCCGTCTCTGCCGCAGGGCCCGATGCCAGAGGGCGCGTGGCCTGGTCCGTCATCAACACTCTAACGGGGCGAAAGCGGCGCATCGCGCTCAACCTGGCAGGCGACACTCCGGATGAGCGCAGGAACAAGCTGCGCGAGTTCTTCGCCGCCATTGTCAACGCGCCGCCCCCTCCGCTTCCAGAAAATCTGAGCCGGCGGAGGAGAGCTTCAACGTTGCCCCAGTCAGCACAGCCGACGTTGTGAAGTTCGCTCGGCAGTCGCCGGGCGGCAAAGCGCTTGGTCCGGACGAGGTGCCCACCGAGGCGCTGCAAATCCACTGCGTGGCCACTGAGGTTGCCAGAGTGATAAACCGCGTGCTTTCCGGTGAAGTGGCGCCAAACGAATGGACCACGGCGCACATCGTCGCCATTCCAAAGAAGCCGGGCACCACCAAGCTCGAGGAGCATCGAGGCATCTGCCTACCCTCGCCGACCTCGCGGCCCGGGGAACCTCGGTCCACCTGCAGTGGGTGCCTGGCCACGCGGGAATCCCAGGCAACGAGGCCGTGGACGAGATCGCCAAGCAAGGCACCACGCTGGCGCAAGGCACCGCGCCCGTCCCGCTAGCTGCCGCGCAGGCTGCCGTCCGCCGCCACTGCCTCGCCCGCTGGCACCAGATCTACAACGCGGCGGCCACCGAGGCGGCGAGCACGAGCTCGCTTGCCTGGCACCTTGCCTGCACGGCGGGCCGCCTGCCGCCTCAGCCGACAAGCGACCTCACGCGGCGGCAGGAGCGGCTGATCTGCCAGCTGCGCGCCGACCGCTGCCCGGCCCTGCGGGGCTTCCAGGCCGCCATCGGCGATGACGTGGCCCCCACCTGCCGCTTCTGTGGTGATGGAGAGGAGACGGCGGCCCATCTGCTGATCTCCTGCCCCGCCCTGACATCTCACCGCTGCCGCCTCTGGGGGCCAAGCCCGGAGCCCGCGGCAGTTTTCGAGAACTGCGTCGCGGTGTTGAACTTCCTCGGGAAGGCGGGCGCCATCTGACGCCCGGTGCCATGGGCCCTGGCCCGAGCACGCCCGAAGAAGAAGAAGAAGAAGGCATCTGCCTACAGTCCTGCGCCGCGAAGCTGTTCAACCGCATGCTGCTATCGCGGTTACAGCCTGTGCTGGAGATGTTAAGATGTCAAGGCTTATTGAGAGAATTACTGAGATGTCAAGGCTTATTGGGGGAATTTCTGAATGTCAAGGCTTATTGGGAGAATTTCTGAGATTTGATGGCTTTTTGGCGTAATTTCTGAGATTTCAAGGCTCACGGGAATTACTCAGATGTCATGGCTTACTGGGGGAATTACTGAGATTTCAAGGCTTACTGGAGGAATTTCCGAGATGTCAAGGCTTACTGGCCTGGGAGAATTGCGTAGATGTCAAGGCTCGAGTTTAATTGATAATGTCGATGCTTACTGAGGGAATTTCTCAGATGTCAAGGCTCGTGGGGGATGGCTGAATTGTTGAGATATCAAGGCTCATTGGGGGTGGCTGAATTTTTGGGGGAGGAAGTTAGATTGTTGAGCGATTGTCAGATCGTCAAGTACGAGCTAGTACGGCTCAAGTAGATCATTTAATTTGATAATGGAATAGTACACAAAAATAAGAGCTCCTGCTGCGGACCAGAATATACCCAAGCCAATGAAGATATGCACTAAGAGTTTGTGCTTAAAAGGATAAGCACTATTTGCTGATTAAAAAAGGGTTTTAGGCTGATAAAGGAAACATTTTAGGCTGGTGAAAGTTTTGATTCATGGCAATTTTTTATTCATGGCAATAGTAATACACAAGAACTAAAATTCAGCATTCAGAAGACAGACAATACATTAAAATTAAGTTTTCGTTGAATTTAAATGAAAATTACAATACAACAACATCAACAACAACAACAGAGTACGCTGCCAGTTCACAAAAGCAGCGTCAGATGGCGCGCTTCAAAGCTTGGGCAAGAACAAAAGCCGCACCGCCGGCAGAGTCCGAGGCGCCGGCGTCAGCCAGCAGACAATACACATTACACAATAACTAAAAATGCAGCATTCAGAAGAAAAACCATATATTAAGATAATACAACAGTTTTTATTAAATTAAAAGACAGCAATAAAATCACTAAAATAAAAAAATACATTAAAATAAATTAAGATAACAGTTTTCATTGAAGTAAAACAAAAATAGCAATACACAATAATTAAAAATGCAATAACAGAAAAACAATTAGGATAATTGTTTTATTCCTTCCAGTAACAAATTGTAAATCACTTGGATGGCCATGAGCGTGTTGGCTGAAAAGATGGATAGCAAACAATATATTATTTTAGTCTTTTTGTAACTAAAAATTCTAAATTTATATATGGTAATATGTCAATATGATTAGAAATATTATTATTATTATTATTATTAAACAGACGCTGGCCCAGGGTCAGCGAAGCACCCGTTGGTAAAAGACAGCTCTGCACTGGATTACTGCACTCAATAAGCCAAGGATTACTGCACTTGATAAACCAAGGAATATTGCTCTTAATAAACCAAGGATTACTGCACTTGATAAACCAAGGAATATTGCTCTTAATAAACCAAGGATTACTGCACTTGATAAACCAAGGATTACTGCACTCAGTATTATGGTAAGCCAAGGATTATTGCACTTGATAATTAAGAGCATCCTGCACCCTGGCGCACTTTAAGTGACATGGGCACACAACCGGCGAGAGGCATTGCTGCCCATTCCGCCGACTCCCCTGAGCAGGCACACAAGCGCACAGATACGTACGCAGGCACACACTTACACAGGAGTGTACAGCGGCCCTAACTTTATATTATCGTTAGGCATGTACACTTCACTGCGCCTTGGGGGGTTGGCTCTCAAGGCCGTTAATTGCATGAGCAGAGCCAAGCCAAGATTCCAATCCAGCCCCAAATTAATGTGACTGCACTTGGAATCGAGCCTGGGTCGCTGGCACACCAGAGCAGCTGCGCTACCGCTGGGCTACAGCCCCCCTCAATTAAGAGCATAGATTTAAGAGCATAGATTTATGGTTTCGAAAGATGGTGTTAAGGACTTTGGCCAAAGTGCTCTCTAAGGGCAATGCCGCGCAAGTTGTCAAGGCCGTTAGAGTTGCTCTTCTTGGGGATGGCATCTAAAAATGTTATTGTCTTGCACCGTCTTGTTATTAGCTAAGTACAAAGGTATTGTTAGCTAAACATATTAGCTGACATATTGGTCTCTTTAACTTGATAAGAAGCAATATCCTTGAGAAAAATGCAAAAAACTCAAAATGCTAGACCTACGTAAAGTAATGTAGTCTGGCTTGTTGGTGCGCGTGCACTTAGATGTGCACGTCTGGCTGTTTGGGGGATGGCGTTTAGAGCTGCAGCGTGTGCGTGCTTGGGGTGGTTACACCCACCCCAACTTTGGTATATTAAATATATTGGCGTGAGCCAGTGAGGTCTCCTCACGTGTTGTGTGCGTCACTGCAATTCAACCCACGGTCTTACACTGGTGGCAGCGGTCTCAGTATGGCCAAATCATACACAAAGCATTGCATGATTGTCTGATGTCTGATTGTCTGATGGCCAAAGCATTGCACATTTTCTGGGTGCAACTGTGGTGCACCAAGACTGCCTTGTGCTACATCAACAAAAGAAATTGCCAATTGTATTCCTAGATGCTCACTAGGAAATTTAAAAAAATCTCCAGAAAAAAAATTCCCCGCTGCAATCGGCCCAGTTCCTATTCCTCTCAAGCCTAAAGCAATTGTTCCTCTCACAATAGTTCCACAACCCGTTATTCGCAGACGGAAATCGTCACATAAAGTTAAAGTAACTAAATTTGATCCAAACCTGGTGTCCTCTTCCCCAAAAAGCAATCGATTTGCTGATTAGACCTTTTAATAGTCCTTGAACCCCGACCCCTTCTCCTACTCACTGTAATGGCAATCTCTGAGCGAGCAGAAATACAAAATTAATTTAACAGTTTATTCTCAAGCACTTGCAATCATTAAAATTATCGTATAAAGTGGTAATTAAAAATTGCTGTGCCAATAGATGTCATTTTTAACCTCACTTGCACACAATAGCTCAAGTGTGCTGTGAATTCGCTGCTCAGCTGTATCATTCCTGGGTCCATGTGCTCTGCTTACACGTAGCGGACCTGTTAACGTTAATTAATTCAGTTTAATGCAGTGATGAACTGTCACTCAGTTTATAAACTGGCGCTAAACTGTTTTGATTAACGGAGCCAAAGAGCACTTATTTCGTTACCTTTTATACTTTTGTTATTGTTATTTTTCAATAAGGTGTACTTCCATTTAGATCACTGTTTGTTGACAGTTTATCGTTCCATTTTCTACTAAATACACGTTGTTATAATTAAGTTATAGTTTACTTTAACGACTTCATTGTGTATTGCATTTGTTTTCTTCTTTTACACACTTATTGCAATGTTAACATTTGACAATGACTTATGATTTTACTTAGATTCGCCCGTCTAGATTTGCTCTTTTACAATTGCCCATCCAGAATCACCCTTTTTATCACACCCTCCTCCAGGTCATTCAGTCATGCTACTTTCACTGTGTATCTCTATTTTATGTCCTATCTACTCTTCTTTGTTGTATGACTCAATCATTAGTAATGTCCATCGCCGCGAAGCTGTTCAACCGGCTCCTGCTTACCCCGTTGCAGCCCGTGCTGGATCCCTACCTGCGGACCGAGCAGAACGGGTTCCGGCCAAGACGCGGCACTGTTACGCAGATCCTGGCCCTTCGGTGAGTCATCGAGCAGGCGCGCACTCGGCGGTATCCGGACTGCCTGCTGGCCGATGCTGGCGCCCCCGACCAGGCCGGTGGACCGGCCTTTCTCCGCTCCCGTGCTCTGGGGCGCGACCTGTGACGCCCAACCTCGACCCTGGGGCGTAACTTGTTGTTGTTGTCAGTCATTAGTCGCCAAGATATCGCGCCATCTTGACATTTAGTGTTTAACAATGCCAATATGACAATGTCGATATGTAAGCTGTAGCATACTTGATCCCTGATAAACCGTTTTGCATTCAACGCAACACTGATTTTTAGTATCTGTAAAATCGGTTCTTAAACGTCTTCCAATATTTTGTATCTGGAAATTTTCTTTTTCTCATTCTATTCTATTCTAAGACATTCTATTTTCTATTTTTGGGGCGGATGCCGCCCCCTCCTTGCAGGAAAGCAATTTCCATTTGGAAAAGAAATCAGACGTGTGAGTGGAAAAGGACCATTTCTTCGGGCCATCTTTAAAATATAATGATTAATTGCGACCTTACAACATTATGCTAGTGTATGTCCCTAAACTATAGTGCACATGTTTCGCTCATACTACTTTTAGTATCCTACTAGAGATCCTACTATCTACTATCTAACTACTACTAACTACTAACTACTTTCCGGATATACGAGTTGTACAAAAAATGATGAATTAATAAAGATATACTACGCTCTAAAAGCAAATTGTTATTAGCTGCTAAGGGCCATTCAGTCATTTATAAAAATAGACTATTTTATACCAGTTTTGTTACCATTTTCTTCAGTTTAAATTAAAGCTTGTAAGTGGAAATTTGTCTATATACAATGAGGCCTGTGGCGCAAAAATGAGTGGCTGCGGAGCTAAAAATGAGTAGCTGCGGAGCTAAAAATGAGTACCTGTGGCGCTAAAATGAGTGCCTGCGGCGCTAAAATGAGTACCTGCGGCGCTAAAATGAGTACCTGCGGCGCTGAAATGAGTGCTGACAACACGGATTCTGATAGTAATGTACGTGTAGGAATTTCGTCGTGTACATTTACATGTAGTAGAAATCTTGGCTTTGTCACCCACCATAAAATCCATGGCGACGAGCCTGAGTGCATAACTACAACACCGAATTGCTTTAAATATGCATTTACGCGGCTATCATGTGCCAGCAGGGGCGCATCCAGAGGCTACAGGATGTTGCATGGGGCTCAGTAAAAATCGAGTTTCTTTTCTTAATTGTTGTAAAAGCAGAGAGCAGAGAAGTAGAAAGATCAAGAGATCTTTGAGTTATGGGGTAAGTTTTGGAGATATATGGCACATGGCACCTTTTTCGAGATGCAAGATAGACTGCATGGTCTGGTCAGCTATCAATTTATAAGGCATGAGAGTGGAACTGATGTGCAGGTATACCCAGCTTTTGCTAATGTTTTGCCAATTTCTTAATCTCAATCTCAAATTCTTATTCCTGATTCCTCACGTTGGGGTAAATATGAGATCATGCAGAGTGCAGGCGAGGGGATAGAAAAGAATACATATAACATATCAGATACATCAAATACATATTAGAAGATGAGAGAGAGATCGAGAGAAGATGACACGAGAGAAGAGTGCGTGCTATATAGTAAAGGAGAAATGAGAATTGAGAGCAGAGAACTAGAAAGATCAAGAGATCTTTGAGTTATGGGGTAAGTTTTGGAGATATATGGCACATGGCACCTTTTTCGAGATGCAAGATAGACTGCATGGTCTGCGGTCAGCTATCAATTTATAAGGCATGAGAGTGGAACTGATGTGCAGGTATACCCAGCTTTTGCTAATGTTTTGCCAATTTCTTAATCTCAAGCTCAAATTCTTATTCCTGATTCCTCACGTTGGGGTAAATATGAGATCATGCAGAGTGCAGGCGAGGGGATAGAAAAGAATACATATAACATATCAGATACATCAAGTACATATTGAAAGATGAGATCTTGTCTGCTGCATGGCCAGCAGCACTGGAGCCGCCGGCGGCGAAGCAGATCGCTGGGGCGGGCCAGGCGAGCTCGGGCGTACAGCGCCGCGCTAGTGACATGCTCGCCGCCGCCGATCTTGAAGGCAGCGCGCAGCAGGCCGGCGTGCGCCGCGTCGACCTGTCGCTCGAGCGTTTCCGTCAGCGTCCATGTTTCAGCGTTGTAAAGCAGGACGGTCTCGATCAACGCCTGGAACAACGCTGAGCGCTGGCGGTCTGGCAGAACCGCAGAGTGCAGGACGGTTCTCATGGAGTTAAAGGCCGCCCAAGCGAGTCCACGGCAACACCTCAGGTCGTCAAAGGCGTCGGGTACCAGGCCGCCGAGGTACACGAACTGCTGAACGCGCGGTAACAGCGTTGCCTGCCCATTAGCGCCTCGGCAGTAGATGTCGGCTTGGATGTTGGTGGGCATGGTGAGCACGACGGTCTTTTGCGTGTTGATCACCAGGCCGACGCTCGCAGCAACGCCAACCAGACGTACCAGCTGACGTTGGGCGCCCTCGACGGTTGAGGACAGCAGGGCGAGATCATCGGCGTAGCCCAGGATGCTGAGGCGACGCTTTGGCTGGCGGCGGCCCACTCGGCGTTGCAGCAGGATAACTTTATGTACAATTCAGAACGGGTCAATTATGGATGGAATGTGCTTATCTGTTGTCGCAAGATGCAATAACTCGCTAAGCACCTCCGCCAAGTATCAGAACGTCGAGTGGCGAAAACACGGCTAGCCAGCCAGGCTGCTGGGGTGCTGAAATTGAACTCAATTGGTTGCATTGAACAGCATTCCTAAGTACTATCCTGCCAAGCCTACTGGCTGATAATGACACTTTTCTGAAACATCTACCCCTGAGCTCTACTGTTTTAAACTCTATGTTATGATCATTAAATAAGGAAAAAATTGAAGCGCAAGATTTTTAATCCAAAAATTGGGCTGGGCAGAACCCTCGGGCCGATTAATTTAATACATTATTAAATTATTATTAAATATTTACCATTTAATAAACATAAATAAACATTAACAATAACATTACAATTACATTACAACATTACAACATTACATTACATTACAACATTACAACAACATTACAATAACAACACAATAACAATAACAATAACAGTAACATTAACAAACAATAAACAATAAACATTACTACTAATTTATTAATTTATTATTAATTTATTATTTAAATTACTCAAATTATTAAATTAAATTTACTCAAAGTATCAAATCTTGCTGACATGCTTGGCTTGAAGCAGGATCTCCAAGGCTGGGGGCAGGAACTTTTTTGAGAAGTGTCAACATTGAACCACTTGCAACGCCGAAATTTGAATTTCCTGAAACTGGAACGCTGGGATTGGCACTTACATCTGCAGCATGCTGGCCTTGAATGGAATTCTTGGGAATTGTTGAAGCTTCAGATGAGCTTTCAGAAACTTGAGGACCAACAATTTCATTATTCTGTCCTTGTTGATTCTGCTCACTTTCCTCACTTACTTCGTCTAGGTCTGCCGCAAAACTGTTTTCTTCTAGAAGCTCATCTTCTAGAAACTCATCTAGAAGCTCATCTTCATCAGCGTGTACTTCAGCTGTTTCCATGCCATTTGAAGATGCACCCAAAGACTGATTAGTGGCATGATCAGATTCAGCATGAGTACGGAAAACAAGCTTACCTTCATTCTGGATAATGGATTCGAACATCTTAACACATTGGTTCCGGTTTAGCTTGTGTGGCGGAAGCATGTGGGGTTCAAAGAATCCAGGGCCTTTCTTTTCTGCTGAAGCATTCTCGCTGTCAAAAATAATTTGGCCCCAAGGAATGCTACCTGAGTCACCAGTTTTGTCTTGGTAAGCTTTCTTAGTAAGTTGACTAAGCGCTGACCGCATGGATCGCACACCTTTCTTTATTATTTCTTCAAAGCCATGCTCAGAGCTTTGTGCCGCACCTACAGTTTGACTTTGAGCAGCCTCACCTTGAGCTTGACTTTGAGCAGCTGCTTCAGCTTGCTGCCTGCGGAGCTTTTCTTGTTCATCAGCATCTCGTCTAAAAACTTTAACAATATTATCGCAATGCTCTTTGAGATCCATTTCAATACGAGCAGGAATATCTTGCGACAAACTGTACTGAGCAGGTTTGTCCTGGAAAACTCGAATCAGCACATAAGTTTCCTTTCTTGTATCTAAATCTTTAAGCACACGAGAAAAGGGCCTAGGAGCACTTTTAGCCTGCATTTGCAACCTTTTGTATTGTGCGGAATTAGATTTTATTTTTCTGTATTTCTCCTGAAGTTGTCGCGTCCATTCTGAAATAGAAGGTAAGACTACATAGTTAAGAATGCATATGGTAAGTATGACGGACAGACACTGAGACAACCGCTGAGACTGTGAGACAGACACTGAGACACTAAGAGAGGCTGAGGCAGACTGATTACAACCTGCCAAGCCTACTGACTGATTATGACAGTTTTCTGAAACCTCTACCGGAGACTGAGACAGACACTAGATAGACAGTTTTTAAATAAGCTATTCTAGTACTGCTTAAATACTACTAACGCTGATTTAAGTAGCATCTGTCGTTTTATCTAAGCAGATCATATTACTGCTTGGAAATAAATATTTAATAAAACCTGAAAATGACGAATCGAGGTTACACTTGTGTCTGGATTAAAAATCTTGCGCTTCAATTTCTTCCTTATTTAATGATCATAACATAGAGTTTAAAACAGTAGAGCTCAGTTGTAGAGGTTTCAGAAAAGTGTCATTATCAGCCAGTAGGCTTGGCAGGCCGTAATAAGTTAAAAAACAGCATTGCACACTGGTTCAATTAATATTAAAAGATAGTACTTAGGAATGCTGTTCAATGCAACCAATTGAGTTCAATTTCAGCACACCAGCAGCCAAAAAGGAGCTATAGGTTCAGGGGGATTTCCCCTACCCAGACAATTTCTTTTGCTGTGCCAAAATGGAGCAATGCAGGAAAATTTTTGTTGTTGAGGAAAATATCCCTTTGGTACTTAGTAGTTCTACTGTTAAGATGGCCTCTGTGCAATCAGGTTTGTGACAAAAAAATCTTTTGTCTCTTATGAGGATTTGTTCCCATTGGGATGAGCACTTAAAAGCTTAATCAAATCACATGTATAAAATACTTACTGCCAGCATGTTCTTCACGAAGAAACTGATGCGAAGGATTTCCAACCATCTAAAAAAATTATTGTTGAAGCGCCAATATAATGTAATCCTTTTTTAAACTTAGAAATTGATTGGAATCTTTCTACTATTTTGAATGCATATGTCAGTTGCAGATCAAGGATTTCCGCTTGGGGGGGGGGGGCAGCAGCAGGGTCTAAACTGGTACCAAAACCAAAAGTGCCACATAGCGCCAGAAAGCTGCCATTTTGCTATAAAAATAAAAAAGTACCATTTGTGTGACAAGTACGAGTAGATTAAGTTTGACAAACTATAGCAGTGGGGGCAGATACCTAAATCCACACCTACCATAGGTACTTAAGAAGTTTAAAAAATTAATGACATTTGCAATGACAATCTGTAGTTTGAAAAATTGCCATCGAAAGGCAATTTTGCTGACATAGTTTAATTATATGATTATTGTCTTTTTTCAATCTTAGATAGTTTGATTGCCTGGCCTATGCCTAGCTCAGCTTTATACAAAATGTTCTATTATGTTCTATTGAAGCCTCTTGATTGAGCCTGTTGGTGCCTCTAAAGGATACAGTTTACAGATTGATGTGTTGCTTGGCATAAAATCTTAGCTGATTTTTTACTTCTAGTATGGTATCGTGGCATTGCCATGGGTTTGATTTTCTATTCAGAGGTGTAGGACCATATAAAAATCTTGAAATTTATTTAGACAGTTCCGTAGGGTACATGACTAAGACAGTTACATACCAGGACAGCTGCAACTTCAACTTAAGTTTTAAATTTTATTTAAAACAAGCTAGTCTCATTTTTTTTTAACTCATGACAGGTATGTTGGTTTGAAGAAGGCAAATTTTTTATTTGCTTTAGTTTTAATTATAAATATAATATTGTAATTTGTACATTTAACTTTCACCTGGCATACTGGCATAATAAACTACACCTTTATAAATCAATTACTTCTAATTATTATTTTAAAGCTGAAGTAGTCAACTGTCAAATTGGCCTGCATAAGAAAAGCAATGAAACATATACTCGTAGTACTAATATCTGTAATAATAACTGAAAAAGCACTTTATTGTTGATTATCCATTGAATATTTTAGAAAATCTTATCTGTGAGCCAGTGGCTGTCTTAGTGTGTCGCTAGCTTGGTCTTATCCATTGCTATAAACTACTGCTAAAGTAATGAGTCTTTGAAACCACCTCCTAATACTAAAGCTGACGTTTCAACTAAAAGTAATAGGCACCAAGAACCACAAAAATAAATGTTGTAAGACCAAGATGGTCACACACCAAGATAGCCACAGCATTGAATCTCTCTATTCTTTTCCTCTGTACCATCAATTAGCAACTCAATAGCTATTGTAATATTAACTAATATGTTTAATACTAATGGTAGGCTCAGGTAGACTCCAAAAATCAACTTGAAACTAATTACCTATAATAAAAAAATAAAATCTTTTTCTGTGTTTATGCCAATTTATTCCCTATCATCGCATTGATCAAATCTATCTATCACCATTAGTATTAGTTTATTTAGAAACCATTGCTACTAGTAATGCTATTCAAAAAAGGATATAAATGCAACAAGGTATGTATTTTGTGCTAGGTTGCATGCTTTACTTAGTAGATAAATATATATAGGTCAGGCTATAATAAAAGCTAAAGCAAAAGGAATGTTCTTAATTCAAAATAGTTCTATTATAGCATCTATTTCTCAAGACTGAAAGATCTATCTATATGATGTATATCTAATACAGATTAATACCAACAAAAAATGATTATCTATTTATACATTTAGGGCTGCGGCCATCTTGGTATGTGGCCATCTAGGTCAAGCGCCAAATAAATATGTGTATTTATTTCGTTTATTTACTAGTCAAAATAATCCCGTGCATGCACGCCTGCTCGTCAATTTCTGAAGTTAAAAACTTCTGAAAAATTATCGCGTGTATGAATTAAAAAGAAAAACAAATTTCTAGTCAGATAGCCCAATATTTAGGTTAATAAAAACGGTAACACCACAAAGACACAGACAATAAATATTTTCTATCGCATAAAACTACTATACAAAATTAATGCGCGAGTACCATAAACTAACTACTAGTACAACGTTAAAATATAACTCTCATAGACATGACTCTTAAGAGAGATAAGACTAGATCTACACAAAAATCTATGCAGTGATTAAAATAAGGGCAAAGCCCATAAGTTAAAGTGGAATTGCTATCGCATGTAGATAGCAACCTAGTGTCCAGTGTCCTTTGATCCTACGAGTAAATTAATTTTTTAATTTTGAATTCAACGAATGTGAGATTTTTAATTTTCGCGTCAATTTAAATTTTGTTTAAATTTTTAGTTTGTTTTAACTTCGTGTGGAAATTCAAAACTTATTTTCTCTGTCTTTTTCGCATAATATTTACAAACGGATGCAGTATATAATAAATGACAAATACAAGTACAGAGGCGATTGATTTTATGCCTTTATCAGACATCCACAAATTAGAAAAACAGCACTTTGTGAATTAGGAAATTGGAAATTGGAAATTGGTCTGTCTATCACTTATCAATAACTCGTTTGGTATACCTTTTTTTGCTATAAAAACGTTCAGAACGAAAATGTGCCTCGCTTCTTGTGCCTGTATTATTCTTCTTTGACCAAATTTCCACTAAATTTAGGAGCATAAAAGACTATAGATTCGTAGCATAATGCAATTCTAAGCTAAGCTAGACATAATAAAAGAAAATATAATGAGTACAATGCAATTTAGGACCAACCGGCCACGTTTGCTTACCTTTGGGATAAAATAAAGATAAAAAGCTTAGGATTAAAAATCTCTGAACCTTAAGGTTAAACTGATTCAATTATAGTTTAATAAATGATAGGTATTGAAAAGTCGGATACTATTAGTTGAATGAAACGCGTTAAGTATTGAAAGATTGCAATTCCTTGCAGCTAAAACGAAACGCGTTCTGGGAGTTTTTTAAATTTGGAAGAGTTGGGAAAGACAAAGAGCCGTCTTCATCCAGCATACATTAATATACGAGAAATGAGTCACGGATGTGCAGCGTTTTCAGCTAGCTTCATTGCTAGTACAGTGCTAGTACGCTAGTGCGCACTACCGTCCACACTCACCCCACACCCACCCCTCTCCGCTTGTGGGCTGGCTTCCGCTAAGGGAGCCCATCCCACCGTGGGCTGGGTACCGTTAGCGGGCTATTTTTTGCGTGGGATGGGTCCCGCTAGCGGGAAGCCGTTAGGTGAGTAGAAAGATCAAGAGATCAGAGAGTTATGGTGTAAGTTTTAGGGATTATATATGGCACATAGCACCTTTTTCGAGATGCAATATAGACTGAATGGTCTGGTCAGCTATCAATTTATAAGGCATGAAAGTGGAACTGTGCAAGTACCCTAGCTGTTGCTAATGTTTTGTTAGAAAGCCTATATTATATACTGCAGCTACATGTCAATCATATAACAGAAGGAAGCTGTATAGCTAATTTTGATTTTTCTTACTTAAGCGTCGCCATGGATTTTATGGTGGGGGACAAAGCCAAGAATTCTACATGTACACGACGAAATTTCTACACGTACATTATCAGAATCAGTGTTGTCAGCACTCATTTTAGCGGCGCAGGCACTCATTTTAGCACCGCAGGTACTCATTTTAGCGCCACAGGCACTCATTTTTGCGCCACAGGCACTCATTTTAGCGCTGCAGGCACTCATTTTAGCGCCCCCCCTGAAACCTCTAGTCGCGCCCCTGCTAAACTATACATGTAGTGTCCGCAAACATTATATGGCATCTTTTTAAGGGTTAAACGCCTTTAAAATCGTTATTCGGTACAAGGTAAAAAACTCAAACCATAAACGTAAGTCAAACTCTCAAATATGTAACATCGTGAATGACTTGTCCACAAACTTGTCTTAATAATTTGGCAAAAACCGTTTTACTGCTCCTGTATGTGTATTCTAATATCAAAACTGGCCACCGCCGCCAGGGCCACCGCCGCCAGGGCCACCGTCGTCATGGCCGCCACCATTGCCACCGACAGGGCCGCCAATGTAAAAATAACAGTAAATAGTAGAAAGTAAATAACAGGAAATAGTAAAAATAAAATTATTCCCACAGCTATTAGGAGAGAGGTTTCCTCTCTTCTGTCTCGTCCCTCGTCTCCTCTCTGCTCTCTCTCCTCTCTTCTCTTTACTCTCTCCTCTCTCCCCTCTTCTCTCGTATCTTCTCTCATTTCTCTTCTTTTTCATCTCTCTTATCTCATTTCTTTTCTCTTTTCTCTTTCCTCTCCTCCCACTCTTCTCTCGTCTTTTCCTTCACCTCTCTTCTCTCTGGTCTTTATTTGCGCTCTAAAAAGGAAAAGGTCGCATGACCAGACTCACCGAGGCTCCTGACCGTGATGAGAGACGATGATACTCCGCTCACACTGATAGTACAACCCAGCACAGGCACTGTGCGAGGCTGATACGGAAGTCTATGGGTAGTGAAATGTTTTGACTACGTATCTAGAATAGATACCCACAGTGTACCAAATTTTTAGGTAGTAAATTCACTTTTTTGGCCTACTAAATTCACTAAATTCACTTTAGTCGTTTTGATTAGTTGTAAGTTGCGAGAGCAACTGGCTTTACTTGCAGAAACTGCAGGGTGTTTGCCAGCGTGTCTGACACTGCTCCATAGGGTGTTTGTAAGCGTGCTTTGGAGGCCTTTGCACGATTGTTGCCTTCCTTGGCTTCCCAGGTGCTGGCGCGGCAGCGTCAGCCGACAGCTTAAAGCATGCCCAGCTCCGGCCGGGTCACGGCCCAGAGCCAGGCTTCCCGGCGGCATTTTAGTTAAAGCCTTTGACTTTTTACGTTGACTTTTTAGTTGACTACGTTCGTTAGTTTACAACGTAATTTACGTTGTAAATACTACACACAATGTCCACCATGTCAAAATACCAATTTGCGGAAAATAAGAAAGACAAAAAGCATAAAAAACATTTCAAGTGGAAAATGGCAAGACAGTTTTATCAAAAATGAAAACAGAAAAACAGTGACACGAACGTGAGCATATGCATATTTTCTTTCCCTCCTTTTTCATCCGGGCTAGGGACCGGCAATGGCGGAGTTAAAAGAGTTGACTAAACGCAAGAATCACAAATTTGGTGGCCCAGAAAAGGGACGTTTTAACGTTCAGAAGGGATCACGTTTTTACAGTTCAGTGACCAAGACCTTTCCCAAACCACAAACGCTGCTGCGTGTTGCCAGACTGGCCAGCGTGGCAAGGCTCGGCACCTTGCCAGCGGAACAGCGGGCAGCCTGGTTTGCAATTAGTGCCCGATACTTCGCAGCAGCGGTTCGCACTAATAATAATATAAAACAAAGTCAACTTGTTTGTCTATAACTTTGTCTATAACTCCACCCTACTCCCTCATCCCTCTCCACCATTGTGCAATACTTCTTCAACGATTTATTATTGTGCTCAGAGTTTACTCTTCGAAAAATATCCACTGTTTATAATTTCCGTATTACAAACAATTTTTCCTGCTACTGCTGTTAATCTGTCTTTTTTCTTGGCAGTATATATAATTTGCTTGCTGCAAAAATATTGGCATGAATATATTGTTGTCTTTGTAAGGCTTTTTTGTTCAATGAGCATGGCTTGTATTTAAAAATTTATAGTCAAATTACCGTTACTCTGTAAACTATCTGAAATCCTGACATCCAAATTAATAGCGTTCTGACGAAATATCATGTCAATTTTTTATTTTCTTTTCAGAATGGAAATTGTCTGGCACAAACGTTTCGTGGATTTTTTCAGCCAATTTTTGTTCGGCAGCTGGCACCTATACCTAGAGTTCAACCTGCTGGATGTGCATGACACCGGTATCCCTAAAAATCAGTGGTGCTACTTCAAGGATCAAGCCGAAGTCTGCTTTACCCGCTAGGTAAGTGTTAAGGCTTTCATTTTTCTTACAATTGATTAGGAATACATTGCTAAATGAAACAAAATTATTTTTTAAGAAATAAAAAAATTCCATTTGCTATGCTATGCCAGATATGCTATTATGCCTACCAACAGTAAATTTAAAAATTTGTTCACTTGCAGAAATGCCAGAAAGCATGGACTAGCATAGGCGGCCAAGTGGTCTTCTGGGTATACAAAGACAACGCCAAAAACGAGGGCTACATTCACTTCAAGCTGTACAGCCAAAAGTGTAGAAGTGTACAGATTGCAACAGCCAGTACTGCCCTAGTCCTTGCTAACATAACTAACATTAGATTCTTGTTAAATATAAGTTTTCAATGTAACGTTAATATCCAATATACTAAAAATGGTCTATCTATCTATCTATCTATCTATCTATCTATGTGATCGATTAGAGAAAAAATGGCTGGACCGATTTTGTTCGAACTTGCACTGTTCGATCAGAAATTTTCCCGTGACTGTACATGCATCGTGGCTAAGAAATTGCTCGATGCTAAAGGCATTAAATATTCGAAAAACATGCTTTTTTGCAAAGGTCAAGCAAACTTTTCGACTTGAAATGCATTGTAAGAATGCTAGAGAAAAAACTGACTGGTTGAATTCTGATTCTGAAATAGATTGCATCATAACTGAATTGTAACTCCGACTTAAATTAATAATGCAGTGTGGAAGCGTAGCACCAGACTTGATTTAGATTGCGTAACCATATTGTTAACTGATACTGACTGACTGAGAAACTGATTATGTCATAACTGCTTCGTGTAATTTACTCTATGCTTGGATTTTAAAGTGTTGAAACTGAACTGCTAAATGCAGCGACGATGGTTCGAATTTTCATAGAGTATAATTTTTTTAATTAAAGCTTTTCAACGTCAGGAAAACTAAAAGACATTTTAAAAAGAAGCGTCATGTAATGAATCATAGAAGCGTCATGTAAACAATCATAGAAGCGTCTTGTAAACAATCATAGAAGCGTAATTTAAAAAATCATAGAAGCGTCATGTAAAAAATCATAGAAGCGTCATGTAAAAAATCATAGAAGCGTCATGTAAACAATCATAGAAGCGTCATGTACACAATCATAGAAGCGTCATGTCAAAAATCATAGAAGCGTCATGTAAACAATCATAGAAGCGTCATGTAAACAATCATAGAAGCGTCATGTAAAAAATCATAGAAGCGTCATGTAAACAATCATAGAAGCGTCATTTAAAAAATCATAAAAGCGTCATTTAAACAATCATAGAAGCGTCATGTAAACAATCATGGAAGCGTCATTTAAGCAATCATAGAAGCGTCATGTAAAAAATCATAGAAGCGTCATGTAATGAATCATAGAAGCGTCATGTAAACAATCATAGAAGCGTCATATTAAAATCATAGAAGCGTCATGTAAACAATCATAGAAGCGTCATGTAAAAATCATAGAAGCGTCATGTAAACAATCATAGAAGCGTCATGTAAACAATCATAGAAGCGTCATATAAAAATCATAGAAGCGTTATTTAAAAAATCATAGAAGCGTCATGTAATGAATCATAGAAGCGTCATGTAAACAATCATAGAAGCGTCATGTAATGAATCATAGAAGCGTCATGTAAAAAATCATAGAAGCGTCATGTAAACAATCATAGAAGCGTCATGTAAACAATCATAGAAGCGTCATGTAAAAAAATCATAGAAGCGTCATGTAAACAATCATAGAAGCGTCATGTATACAATCAAAGAAGCGTCATGTAAAAAATCATAGAAGCGTCATGTAAACAATCATAGAAGCGTCATGTATACAATCATGGAAGCGTCATTTAAAAAATCATAAAAGCGTCATTTAAACAATCATAGAAGCGTCATGTAAACAATCATGGAAGCGTCATTTAAACAATCATAGAAGCGTCATGTAAAAAATCATAGAAGCGTCATGTAATGAATCATAGAAGCGTCATGTAAACAATCATAGAAGCGTCATGTAAACAATTATAGAAGCGTCATGTAAAAAATCGTAGAAGCGTCATATAAAAATCGTAGAAGCGTCATGTAAAAAGTCATAGAAGCGTCATGTAAAAATCATAAAAGCGTCATTTAAAAAATCATAGAAGCGTCATGTAAAAATCGTAGAAGCGTCATATAAAAATCAAAAAAACGTCATTTAAAAAATCATAGAAGCGTCATGTAAAAAATCATAGAAGCGTCATATAAAAATCAAAAAAACGTCATTTAAAAAATCATAGAAGCGTCATGTAAACAATCATAGAAGCGTCATGTAAAGAATCATAGAAGCGTCATGTAAAAATCATAGAAGCGTCATGAAAAAATCATAGAAGCCTCATTTAAAACTAATGAAAGTGTCATTTAAAAAATTAAGAAGCATCATGGTAGAATAAAAGAAGCGTCATGTCAGACATGAAGGGTGTCATGGAAAAATTAAATGCAGCTATAATGCTGTGCTGGGGAGAAAAACTGAGACGTAAAGGCTCTCAGAGAATAACTGAGATTACGGGGGGGGGGTTTCTGAGATGTCAAAGCAAAAGTCAGAAGCTAATTCAAAGTTCATGTACTTTACTCAATTTTTTTATTGCATTCTTTGTTGGCTCGCCACGGGGAGGCGCTGATAGAAAAAGAGTTATGTAAAAAATAAAAGTAGCACTATGTATACATAAAAGAAAAGTCATGTCGAAGTTAAAAGATTCATTTGGGAATTGCTACGATGTCAAAGCTTGGTGGAAATCGTTATAGCGCTGTTATTCTTAAAGAAGGAATCACTAAAATGTCAAGGCTTAGGGGAGAAGAATTGCTGAGATTTCAAGGCTTTAGGTTGGGTTAAAGTTAGGTTTAGGTCAGGTGTGGGTTGAGGGTTATATTTTATCGGGTTTCAAGGTTAGCAGGGGATTTTTCAGATTTCAAGGTTTATGGGCGCCTTCGCTGACATGTTAAGGCTTACGGGGGGGGGAATAGCTGAGATGTCAAGGCTCACGGGGGTATAAATGAGATTTCAAGGCTAAAGTCAGAAGCTACATGTAGTTTATTGAAAACTTTTTATTACATTATTTGATGCCTCCTCAGGGGAGGGATCGCTGATAAAAAAGCGTAATGTAAAAAATAAAAGAAGCTTCATGTCGAAGTTAAGAGATTCATTTGGGAATCCCTACGATGTCGTGGCTTGCAGGGAATCGCTATAATGCTGTAGAAGTGCTATAATGACTCTTAGAGAGAATTAATGAAATTTCAATGCTTTAGGGTTAGGTTAGGGTTAGGGTTAGGGTTAGGGTTAGGCTAGGGTTAGGGTTAGAAGGTTGACAGATATTTTTAGATTTCCAAGGTTTATTGGGGGCATTGCTCAAGGGGGGAAGTTGATATGTTAAAGCTTGTGGGGGGGGGGGAATTACTGACATGTCAAGGCTTACAAGGTTTGACAGGAGATTTTTTAAGATTTCAAGGATACATGTAGCTTATTAAAAAAACGTGTATTGCATTTCTTTGGCTCCCCAACGGGGGGCGTAGATTGCTAGTCCTATATACTAAAAATGGTCTGTCTGTGTCTATCTATCTATCTATCTATGTGATCGATTAGAGAAAAAATGGCTGGACCGATTTTGTTCGAGCTTGCACTGTTCGATCTGAAATTTTCCCGTGACTGTACATGCATCGTGGCTAAGAAATTGCTCGATGCTAAAGGCATTAAATATTCAAAAAACATGCTTTTTTGCAAAGGTCAAGCAAACTTTTCGACTTGAAATGCATTGTAAGAATGCTAGAGAAAAAACTGACTGGTTGAATTCTGATTCTGAAATAGATTGCATCATAACTGAATTGTAACTCCGACTTAAATTAATAATGCAGTGTGGAAGCGTAGCACCAGACTTGATTTAGATTGCGTAACCATATTGTTAACTGATACTGACTGACTGAGAAACTGATTGTCATAACTGCTTCGTGTGATTTACTCTATGCTTGGATTTTAAACTGTTGAATTATATATATAAGTGCGAAATTTGATGTTATCAAAACGATAAGAACTAGCCTAGAGGTGAACAGACTGAACTGCTAAATGCAGCGACGATGGTTCAAATTTTCATAGAGTATAATTTTTTTAATTAAAGCTTTTCAACGTCAGGAAAACTAAAAGACTTTTTAAAAAGAAGCGTCATGTAAAAATCATAGAAGCGTCATGTAAAAAATCGTAGAAGCGTCATATAAAAAATCATGGAAGCGTCATATAAAATCATAGATGCGTCATTTAAAAAAATCATAGAAGCGTCATTTGAAAAATCAAAGAAGCGTCATATAAAAATCATAGATGCGTCATTTCAACAATCATAGAAGCGTCATGTAAAAATCATAGATGCGTCATTTAAAAAATCATAGAAGCATCATGTAAAAAATCATACAAGCGTCATTTAAAAAATCATAAAAGCGTCATATAAAAATCATAGATGCGTCATTTAAAAAATCATAGAAGCATCATGTAAACAATCATAGAAGCGTCATTTGAAAAATCATAGAAGCGTCATATAAAAATCATAGATGCGTCATTTCAACAATCATAGAAGCGTCATGTAAAAATCATAGAAGCGTCATGTAAAAAATCATTAAAGCGACGGAAAGCGTCATATAAAAATCATAAAAGCGTCGAGTAAAAATCGTAGAAGCGTCATGCAAAAAATCATAGAAGCGTCATGTAAAAAATCATAGAAGCGTCATGTAAACAATCATAAAAACGTCATGTAAA
The DNA here is from genome assembly GCA_002269645.1 of Macrostomum lignano. Lineage (NCBI taxonomy): Eukaryota > Metazoa > Platyhelminthes > Macrostomidae > Macrostomum > Macrostomum lignano. The sequence continues at coordinate 263,062 of NIVC01000859.1, read as the reverse complement.
AATCAGAGAAGCGTCATGTAAAAAATGATCACAATATGGCGGACAAGTCAAGCACCGATTAAATTATTTTTTGCCTTAATTATAAAGTTGCCAAATTTTATAGGGAATGGGACATTTTTTAGGGAATAGGACACTACATAAAAATATGCCTAATAGACATGTTTAATTATAAACTACTTTTGAGAATCCAAATTGTTAAGCACTTTTGCTCAATCAGTACCAATTTTTACTTTTAGTAGGGACTAAAAATCATAGAAGCGTCATGTAAACAATCATAGAAGCGTCATGTAAAAATCATAAAAGCGTCATGTAAACAATCATAGAAGCGTCATGTAAAAAATCATAGAAGCGTCATTTAAAAAATCATAGAAGCGTGATGTAAACAATCATAGAAGCGTCAAGAAAAAATCATAGAAGCCTCATTTAAAAACTAATGAAAGTGTCATTTAAAAACTTAAGAAGCATCATGGTAGAATAAAAGAAGCGTCATGTCAGACATGAAGGGTTTAATGTAAAAATTAAATGCAGCTATAATGCTGTGCTGGAGAGAAAAACTGAGACGTAAAAGCTCTCAGAGAATAACTGAGATTACGGGGGGGTTCTGAGATGTCAAAGCAAAAGTCAGAAGCTACTTCAAAGTTCATGTACTTTACTTAATTTTTTTATTGTATTCTTTGTTGGCTCGCCACTGGGGGGGGCGCTGATAGAAGAAGAGTCATGTAAAAAATAAAAGTAGCACTACGTATACATAAAAGAAAAGTCATGTCGAAGTTAAAAGATTCATTTGGGAATGGCTACGATGTCAAAGCTAGGTGGAAATCGTTATAGTGCTGTGATTCTTAAAGAAGGAATCACTAAAATGTCAAGGCTTAGTGAGAAGAATTGCTGAGATTTCAAGGCTTTAGGTTGGGTTAAAGCTAGGTTTAGGTCAGGTGTGGGTTGAGGGTTAGATTTTAGCGGGTTTTAAGGTTAACAGAATAACAGAGGATTTTTTAGATTTCAAGGTTTATGGGGGCCATCGCTGACATGTTAAGGCTTACGGGGAATAGCTTAGATGTCAAGGCTCACGGGGGACGGGGGTATAAATGAGATTTCAAAGCTAAAGTCAGAAGCTACATGTAGTTTATTGAAAACTTTTTTTTACATTATTTGATGCCTCAGGGGAGGGATCGCTGATAAAAAAAGCGTAATGTAAAAAATAAAAGAAGCTTCATGTCGAAGTTAAGAGATTCATTTGGGAATCCCTACGATGTCGAGGCTTGCAGGGAATCGCTATAATGCTGTAGTAGTGCTATAATGACTCTTAGAGAGAATTACTGAAATTTCAATGTTAGGTTAGGGTTAGGGCTAGGGTTAGGGTTAGAAGGTTGACAGTTTTTAGATTTCCAAGGCTTATTGGGGGCATTGCTGTGATGTCAAGGGGGGAAGTTGATAAGTTAAAGCTTGTGGGGGGGAATTACTGACATGTCAAGGCTTACAAGGTTTGACAGGAGATTTTTTTAAAATTTCAAGGATACATGTAGCTTATTAAAAAAACGTGTAACTAAAGTTACTTTTTAGTGGTAACTAAAAAGTAACTTTATACTTCCAATATGTAAAACTGTACTTGTCCTAAAAAATTATTGATCAAAATTGAATAGATACCCTAAGGGTAGTATTTAGTAAAAAGCAAAATACGTAGTGAATAAAAAACATTAATTTGTTAATCTGATAAAAAACAATATGGCGGACAAGTCAAGCAACGATTAAATTATTTTTTGCCTTAATTATAAAGTTGCCAAATTTTATAGGGAATGGGACATTTTTTAGGGAATAGGACACTACATAAAAATATGCCTAATAGACATGTTTAATTATAAACTACTTTTGAGAATCCAAATTGTTGAGCACTTTTGCTCATTCAGTACCAATTTTTACTTTTAGTAGGGACTTAATGAAAAATAGAAATGTGACCAATTGGGAACGCAAAAGGTGCCAACATGTGCCATATATATCCCCAAAACTTGGAGAGGAGAGGAAAGGGAAGCTGCCATTTGCCCTATACTTTTTCGAGTAGCTACGTTCTCATTGGACGCGCAGCTCCGCGCGAAATCTTGTCTGCTGCATGGCCAGCAGCAATGGAGCCGCCGGCGGCGAAGCAGATCGCTGGGGCGGGCCAGGCGAGCTCGGGCGTACAGCGCCGCGCTAGTGACATGCTCGCCGCCGCCGATCTTGAAGGCAGCGCGCAGCAGGCCGGCGTGCGCCGCGTCGACCTGTCGCTCGAGCGTTTCCGTCAGCGTCCATGTTTCAGCGTTGTAAAGCAGGACGGTCTCGATCAACGCCTGGAACAACGCTGAGCGCTGGCGGTCTGGCAGAACCGCAGAGTGCAGGACGGTTCTCATGGAGTTAAAGGCCGCCCAAGCGAGTCCACGGCAACGCCTCAGGTCGTCAAAGGCGTCGGGTACCAGGCCGCCGAGGTACACGAACTGCTGAACGCGCGGTAACAGCGTTGCCTGCCCATCAGCGCCTCGGCAGTAGATGTCGGCTTGGATGTTGGTGGGCATGGTGAGCACGACGGTCTTTTGCGTGTTGATCACCAGGCCGACGCTCGCAGCAACGCCAACCAGACGTACCAGCTGACGTTGGGCGCCCTCGACGGTTGAGGACAGCAGGGCGAGATCATCGGCGTAGCCCAGGATGCTGAGGCGACGCTTTGGCTGGCGGCGGCCCACTCGGCGTTGCAGCAGGATAACTTTATGTACAATTCAGAACGGGTCAATTATGGATGGAATGTGCTTATCTGTTGTCGCAAGATGCAATAACTCGCTAAGCACCTCCGCCAAGTATCAGAACGTCGAGTGGCGAAAACACGGCTAGCCAGCCAGGCTGCTGGGGTGCTGAAATTGAACTCAATTGGTTGCATTGAACAGCATTCCTAAGTACTATCCTGCCAAGCCTACTGGCTGATAATGACACTTTTCTGAAACATCTACCCCTGAGCTCTACTGTTTTAAACTCTATGTTATGATCATTAAATAAGGAAGAAATTGAAGCGCAAGATTTTTAATCCAAAAATTGGGCTGGGCAGAACCCTCAAGCCAATTAATTTATTACATTATTAAATTATTATTAAATATTTAACATTTAATAAACATTAACATTAACAATTAACATTTAACATTTAAACATTTAATAATTACATTTACATTTACAATTACATTTATTTAACATTAAACAATGTTAAATACATACAAACATTATTAAATACATTTTAAAACATACAGTATTACATGAATACAGTATTACATTGAATTATTAAATTATTACTAATTTATAAATTTATTATTAATTTAATTTTTAAATTACTCAAAGTATTAAATTATTTAAATTATTTAAATTATTAAATTATTTATTATTTAATTATTAATTATTAATCATTTTTTATTTTTTATTATTTAATTTATTATTTAAAATATTTATTATTAATTCCGACCCGAGGGTTCATATCTGATTGTAGGGAAAGTTTGTCTGTCTGTCTGTCTGTCTGCCTGTCTAAATAATTAATTTCAAATGTCTTAAACAGTAAAATTTTTATTCATCTATATCTATCTATATATACAAACTTTCCCTACAATCAGATTAGTAGCCCAACCCAAACAGTACAGTACACAGCTCTGCTCAAAGTAGCCGCAGCCGGCCGCTACGCAGCCGCCTCAGCCGGCGAGGCGGTGGCGGTGGCGGCGGCGGTGGCGGCGGCGGCGGCGGCGGGGGCGGATGCGGCCCCCCTCCTTGATGGAAAGCAATGTCCATCTGGAAAAGAAATCAGACGTGTAAGTGGAAAAGGACCATTTCTTCGGGCCATCTTTGAAAAATAATGATAAATTGCGACCTTACAACATTATGCTAGTGTATGTCCCTAAACTATAGTGCACATGTTCCCCTCATACTACTTTTAGTATCCTACTAGAGATCCTACTATCTACTATCTATCTATCTACTATCTAAAGCGAGAGTAAGAGCGAGAGCGTGAGAGCATGAGAGAGAGTGTGAGCGAAAGCGAGAGTGATAGCTAGAGAGCGAGAGCATGAGAGCGAGAGCATGAGAGCGAGAGCTTGAGAGCGAAAGCGAGAGTGAGAGCAAGAGAGCGAGAGCGTGAGAGCGAAAGCGAGAGTGAGAGCAAGAGAGAGAGAGCGTGAGAGCGAAAGCGAGAGTGATAGCGAGAGAGCGAGAGCATGAGAGCGAGAGCGAGAGTGAGAGCAAGAGCGAGAGAGCGAGAGCAAGTGGCAAGGAAAGGGAAGTAATAACATAGGATGAGTACTTACGGAGTTCCCTCCAGAGTATTGGTAGGTCTGCGCGGCGTGCCGACGGCCGCCTGCAGCACCTCCGACGCCCAGAAGACATGGGCACAACCGATCCCGCACCTGTGCGGGTCGGCCCTGCATGTTTACCCAGATGGCAAATTTGCCAACTGGGCAAACAAACTGAGCACCGACAGGTGCGGGCTCGATTGTGTCAGCACCCATGCCTTCTGAGCCTGCCTGCATATATTCTTCCACCTTCATTGAAAAGCTTGAAATTGAAAGGCTTGAAAAGCTGAAATGCCATAGATGATTTGCCACTTAGCCTTTGTGATAAGATATTCATTGGTTTAATAAGCAGCTTCGGCTACTACAAGTAGCAATAACGAAACCTACTAGTACTCACAAAACACAAACTACACACAAAATAAACGTTTACAAAAACGAGTACACTTTTTTGTTTTTTAAACAGAGTATAACAGAGACGCAGCGCCAAAAGAGAAAGGCCGCAAAAGGAGACAACGCCTCATTGACTTAATTCAACTCACAATCGACGTGCTTTTACTTGCGAAAACATTTTTCAGCCTCCATTTTACGCCTCTATTTTTTAAACTAGAGAAGTAATTGTATTGTATATTGTACTAGTAATTGTATAACACAGATACAGACACACATTTTGGCAGCCAGAGTCAAAATAAAGTAAAATTCAACATCGCACTTGGAGCGAAACTGATTATTTATTATTCTTGACAATTTCTGGGTGCTGATTTTTTTATTTTTCGATGAATGGTTCACGAAAACATATATTGGACTGCCGAGAAAACAATTGGACGACCGATCCAATACTGGAGTCTTTACAGTAGAAAATCCAATACTGGAGTTTTGATTTTGCAACAGCAAAAAGTGCAAATAACTTTTCTGGACGACCTTCTGGCGCGCTGCGACCGGCGCCATATTCCGGCTGGTGCTGCGGCTGGTGCTGCTGCTGCTGCTGCGGCTGGTGCTGCGGCTGGTGTCGCTGCTGTTGCTGCTGCTGCTCCGGCGCCGGCGGTCGCGGCGGCAGTGTGTAACAGTGCTTGAGCTAAAAAATATGAATTTAGTTCATATGTTCATAATGTTCTAATGTTCATAAATTTAGAATGTCATAGCACGGGAACCAAGGGAGATGGCATCGTGATTCCGAGGAAAGTGGAATTTTATTTTATTTAGTAAAGAGCGCTAATTGACAATTACTTGGAAATCGAAAATATTTGTTGTTTCCATTACTCTGCCGCATTCAGTGGCCTTGCCAATGTACGTGGTGCGGGGTAATGGGGTTTAAACTGTGAGGGGGGAGGCTGCCTGCCTATTTATGCCCACCTAACGGCCGTGGGCTAGCCAGACAATCCACTACACAAAAAAATACCTGGCTAGCCAGTGAGTCCACGTGTGGACCCACACAGGCTAGCCTAGAGAGTCCACACAGTGCGCACAGTGATAGTACGCTAGATATGCCAAGGAACGCTGCTATTGGTCCGTGTAGGCTGGGGTCGAGTGCAGCCGCGGACGGGAATGAGAAGTCTGGGAATTCTGAGTGCTAAAAATAGACACCGCTAAAAATTGGTCGAGTGGCCAGTGCGCCTGACTTGAAATTGGAAGGTTTGAGGTTCGAATCTTGCTAGACAAAATATTTTCTTGATGTAAGTATTGTGGGTGTAAAAAAATCAGAACAGGCAGAAGACCAAAAATTAGAATTTAAGTGAACAACATTAAATTATGGTAAGGATTATTACTATTAAAATTAGAGGATTATTAAGTTTAAGCGATAAAAATACGCGGATTAGAAAAGTAGTATTGAAAGAGTAAAAAGTATTATTTATTCGAACATAAATAAAAACGGTGGAAATGATTTTTTAAAATTTAGTATTAGCATTCATACTTCGTCTGTAATCATAGTACTTTAAATCAGTAGCTCATTTTGGGTTTGTAGAATTTAAGTGATTAAGCTGGTGATAATGCATTGGAGAGCCACTCATAAGCCAAATTGATATATTATCGGGTTAGCCAATAGCCTTAATACTAAGATGCACAGCACAGGTAGGCTCCTTGCATGCACGCGCTCACAGCTCACACTGCTGCCAATATCAGCAGCAAGCTCAACCGCCTGCAAGTTAGCGATGTGGCAGTCCATTAATGTGGCAGTTGCAGGCCTAAAGTTAAGTAACTCTCATGAAGTCATGCACTCATCACTCATGGTCTGTGTTTTTTTGGTTTGTTTTTGTTTTGGCACGGTTTGAGTCTAGCAGTGCTAATATTGAACACTTAGTAATCTTTTGTAACACTTCGGGTGAAGCACATTTAGTTCCTGTCATATTTATTGTCATTGAAGTTGAAGATCAATTATACCGGTACCGTTTCGACGTATCGTAATTATTAAAAAAAGAATCTATATTTGAAAGTTCAACTGTTGTGCCACCTTAGATACATTTTTTCTGGTAAAAAAGTCTTAAATGTTTTATGTATTGCAATAAAACTTAAAAACTCCCCTGCTTTTATCATGGAAGAGTAAAAAATCGAAAGGTAAGTTCAGTTTTGTTAATGTTTTCCGTAGCTGTTGACAACAAGAACTCAGTTACTTTTTATTTAATGTATCGTAAATTTATGATTTTTAAAGTTCATATGAGAATGAAGTCTAATTGTTATTATGAATTGTCATGCATTTAATACAGTTCTAGAGTAAAGTAAAATTATTCAGACACTTTCTCAAGACCTCAGGCAGTACATTCGCGGCATTCGCCGTGCAATTTTATAATTTTTGGAGGCTAATATCCATCAAAAATAACAGTGCGGATGCGGAGACAGGAAAAGCGTCATTTTTGCATCACAAAATCAAGCGATAGCATTTGATCTCGGTTAATGAATACTACCATTCTTTTAATTTAGGATGCAAAGCATGTCAGTCTGTTGTATTATATACATGTATGTTGCCTGTTGGGTTTAAAAAGTTTTTGCCTAATATAGATTATATTTAGATTTAATCTGAATTTAATTTAGATATAATTCTTTTTTAGATTTTTACAAGCCAAAGGTTATAAATACTCACTAGTGATATTAGTATCAGTAGCCGAAATATTTTGTTTTGCTTTGTCTTGAAACAAGTATATATATAATGTAGCATATAAAGTGTGAAGAAGGGACACAACAGTAAAAAAATTCATAAGTGTATTAAAAATGAAGACTAGGATGATGAAACTTATTAACGCGCAACTATTAGCATATAAAATAAAGTAGCGTAACATGTTGTGCACGCTATATTAAAATAATGGTAGTCTTCATCCTTCAGAATGAAATGCTTTGGGTAATATATTTTGTTAATGATATATTCTCCAGTGTATTTTCACGGAAATCAGCCTCTAAAACAATTACAGGATCTCTGATTCTGACTGCTTTTATTTAATGTATTGATTGTATTCACAGATCAATGTATCGTGGGTTGCTTTCACAAGCTCGAAATTTCACATCGAAACCAGTTATTTTCATAAACTCGAAATTTCACAACCTCGAAAACCATTTTGAACTCGAATAAACTCGATAAACTCGAAAGCAAGTTTAACGGAAAACCAATTTAAGTATTTATGCACTTTCTGCAGTCCGTCTAGACTGTGTTGTTTATTGCAAAGGCATGCTAGTCTAAATAACGGCGGCAAGGAATGAGTACGTTAGTATTCCTGAAGTACAAGTACGTAGCAAGGTTTTACAAATTGTAGATACATCTAGACTGCGCATATCTCTAATTCCCCAATCCGGTATGTTCTGAAGTTCTGTCCCAGTCAGGTGGTATACAGTTACTACAGCAATCGTTAGGTAAGTACATGTAAGTGACTGCAGCAAGGTTTTTTAATGTTTTCAGTATGCCATTTGTTGTATTCCCGAATGCAACAAAATCAGTTTTAGCGCCGCAGGCACTCATTTTAGCACCACAGGCACTCATTTTAGCGCCGCAGGCACTCATTTTAGCACCGCAGGCACTCCTTTTAGCTTTAGAGAGCTTTATGGTAGCTATAGCGAAGATATTAAAATTGTCAATGTTAGTCAGTTAATTCTGTTTTCACTGAACTAAAGTTACTAAACCAATAATTAAACTGGTTTTAAATAAGCATTCATATGCTTCTCACTTTCAACTCGTTTTGCTATGGTGACAAAAGTATCCAGGTATCCAGGTGCAGATTTGTGGTGCCCCTATGGCATCGCAGCGGCCAGGCCATAGCGTTGAATATCCTGGGCCCCAGGTCCGGCTAGATTAAAAGCCGGCAGCCCAGAGCTCCGGCAACGGCAGAGCGCGCTCGAAGCCCTCGTAGCGATCGGGCAGAATCTGAATGAGAGTGCAAAATGTTTTTAACTGGTTAGTTTTGTCTTCGTTACATATTGCTGAAGATTCTGGAGGGTAAAGACCCAGGGTGGATTCTGGAGGGTATTTGCTTAAGACGAACGAGTCAATTGTGGATGGAATGTACTTATCTGTTGTAGTAGGATGCAATAACTCGTAGGATGGTAGGATGCAGTGCCGCCAAGTATCAGAATGTAGCCGAGTGGCCAAACCAAGGCTGCTGGGGTGCTGGAATTGAACTTAATTGGTTGCATTGAACAGCAGTCCTAAGTAATATTTTTTTAATGTAAATCGTAACAGTGTGCAATGCTTTTTTACTGATTACAACTTGCCAAGCTTATACTATGGTATGATCAATAAATAAGGAAGAAATTGAAGGCAAAGATTTTTAATCCAAAAAGGGGGCTGGGTAAGAACCCTCGGGGCGAACCATTTTTATTTAAATACTACAATACATATTCACAGCAAACCATTTCGCCCCGAGGGTTCATATCTGATTGTAGGGAAAGTTCTCGGAATTGTCTGTCTGTCTGTCCTTCTGTGTGTCTGTATGTGTCTGTATCGGTTCGCCTGCCTGTCAGTCTGTCTGTCCTTCTGTATGTCTGTCTGTATCGGTCTGTCTGCCTGTCCTTCCTTCTGTACGTCTGTCTGTCCTTCTGTATGTCTGCCTGTCTCTCGGCCTGTCTGTCTGTCTGTCCATCCGTCTGCCTGCTAGCCTGTCTGTCTGAAATAGTGAAATAGTGATTTTTTGTGAATTGGTATTATTCTTACCTTAGGGACATCTGTTTAAAAATGTTAAAAAATTCCGAAAACTTTCCCCACAATCAGATAGCCCAGCCCACCCAGCGCAATGCGCAATATGACACTTTTTGACAGTTTTTACAGCCGCAGGCCGCTGCTGCGGAGGCGCCGAATGCGGCGCCGAGGCAGCGGCGGCGCTGGTGGTGGCGGCGGCGTTGGTTGTGGCGGCGGCGGCGGTGGTGGTGGTGGCGGCGGCGGTGGTGGCGGCGGCGGCGGTGGCGGGGGCGCTTGATCCATCTGGAAAAAAAACCAGAGTTTAGTGAAAAAAACATTTTTCGCACCATCTTGAAACCATAATGATGAATTGCGTCACTTAAAACATGATGCTAGTGTATGTCTAGAAACCATAGTGCACATGTCCTCCTCATACTACTTTTAGTAGCCTACTCTTCCTAGTTGTCTCGCAGGTCACTCAGATACTCAGGGTAAACCTCCTGGATTTAAAGGTCTGTGTTCAGTATATTGCTTGTGTACAGGAAAAATTTGTGTGCTTTGGGAGCACTAGAAACGGTGGGAAAGAGAAAAGTGGATGGCTATGTAATCCTACTAAATTAGTTACGCCATGAAGATTTTAACATTAAGATTCGCATAAGGTAATTTTTTAAATCTAATTGGCCTCCTAAAAATGCATATTTCCTTGGTTGTTACACTGCCGCAGACTGTGATGGAGCTGGAGATACACAAATTCCTCTTAGGGCTGCTGATTGATTAGTTTCAATATTTAAGTTTTAATTTAAAGTTGAAATAGGAAGTTTCAACTCTGTAACTCAACCGAAAAAGAAACTGTAAGCATGTGAAGTTTGTCTGCTTTTTCTGTTGTTTTTGCCACTCACTCGCTCATTCCCCCAGCCCAGATGAAGGGTCAGGCGATAGGGCTGAATGTACATAGCAAATGTACAGTGTTTTAGAATAACTTTTTAATAGCCTTCTGTGTACCCCCGCGCGTGGAAAGGCTACGTTTAGCCATGACAGTTTAGTGAGATTCTAACCACTGTCCTCTGTATTGGCAAACTCTGCAGCAGTTTAACAGTGGATTGCAAATCGAGGGAATCCAGCATGGTTTGTAAAAGCGAAAGATTTATGAAAAGGCGATGCAATGCAATACAACCCTACTAAATTAGTCACACCATGGAAATTTTAGGTTTCTCTTAAAAGTACTTTGAATTTTAAATTTCCTCCTAAGAAATGCGTATTTCCTTTGTTGTTAAACTGCTGCAGACTGCAGTGGAGATTAAAATACACAAATTCCTTTCAGGACTGCAAATTGGCAAGAAAGAAGACGTGATCAAAGCATGAGAACAGCCATGAGAGTACTAAGAGAGGAAAGAAGACGGGAGAGAGAGCAGAGGAAAGAAGACGGGAGAGAGAGCAGAGGAGAGACAACGGGAGAGAAGTGGAGTAAGACAGACACTAAGAAAGACATTGGGACAGACACTAAGATAGACACTAGGATAGATAACAGATATGACAGAAATAACTATATATAGCTTATTACTAAATATATATATATAGCTTATTATGAACTGTAAATATTTACCTATAATAAATGTCTAAGTCTGTTATAACTAAATGCGCATAGCTTAAAACTCACTATATATGCTTAAAACTAAGCAAATATTGGTTATTATAAAGCGTATTATCAGAGTAAGACTCTAGGAAGTCGAACAATTTTATAGTTCAAAATGCCATCCACAATTTTTGCAAGCGAAAATCACAATCAAAAAACTTGGCGCCAAGTCTTATGACGCTCGTTGAAAGAATAATCTAATATATTCCATTGAAAAAACTTGATATCGTGCGCTTGCAGCAAAACTGAATTTTACTAAGAATTATTCAAACAGTGGCGTTTTCGCTTTAAAATTATTCGATTCCTTGAACTTACCTGTATTTAAAGACAAATTAAAAATAACCAAGTAAAGCCGTTAGGCTTGCGCTCAAATATTTATACTCTATGCAGGCCTATGCTTAAAATGAGACAAGGATAGAATTTTCTTTCCAGCTCTTTATATAAGCTCCTTGATACTGGTGAATAAAGCCACAAATTAACTTACACCGTGGGTGGTGGCCGTCGTTGAATCAAAAAGCGAGAGGCTCATTAATCAAAGGGAGGGGTTGGCTTGCCTAACTCACCGTGGGAGAATTCTCATTGGCCCGCGTGCTCAGTTTAGGGGTGGGTGTAGAACGGTGGCCCTCTCTCAATGTACGATAACTCCTAGTAGGCTGCTTGCAAGTCAGCGTTCAAACTTTTATGGGAAAACTATTCGACTATATATAATATACTAGAATTTAGAATTAGAATTTATAATGTATATTAGTACATATAGAATATATACGAGCGTATGGTCAGACACACAAGACAGACAAATCTGCTGGCTCATCAGTTCAAGTGCTTGGAAAGTCAGTTTGTCATTGTGGGGACAGAATACTCTCAAGTCGCAATCAGATAGCTCGTAGTAGGACAGTAGTTGAATTCCTTACTGTACTGTCATGGCTTAACGTTACCAGAGAAGGCTATAAAAAGTTATTTCAACTTTCCCTCACAGTTATCCCTATCACCTGATCCTTGTCTGGTGGAATGAGTGAGTGCAGTAGCACAAACAACAAAAAGCAGACAAACTTCACATGCCTACAGTTACTGTTCTAACTGAAGTACAAAGTTGAGACTTTATATTTAGACAGAGAATGAGTCAATAAAGAATTGTATAAAGTTTGAAGTCAATCGCTGTATACGTGGAGCAAACTTGTGTCAGCTGAAAGTTAGTCAATTTTAAACCCCTTTCACACATCTGTCTAGTGGCCAGGAAGGAGAGAGACGGAGGTTGAGGTGGCTGTCTCGCTGACGAAAAGCAGACTAACTTTAAAAGTACACAGTGCCGTTCAGAATTAACTTTGAGTCTCGAAACTTTATACGATTGTGTCAAAATAGTTGTTCAAATAGTTGTGTCAAAAAGTACAAAGTTTAGACTTTATATTTAGACAAATAATGAGTCATTGAAGAATGGTATAAAGTTTGTAGTCAATGGCTGTATACGTGGAGCAAACTTGAATTGAATTGAATTAAATCTGGAATCTGAGATCTGGAATCTGTGATCTGGAATCTGGGATCTGAGATCTAAAATCTGAGATTTAAGATCTGAGATCTGGGATCTAGAATCTGAGATCAGGGATCTGAAATCTGAGATTTAAGATCTAAGATCTGGGATCTGGAATCTGAGATCTGGGATCTGGAATCTGAGATTTAAGATCTGGGATCTGGAATTTGAGATCTTGAACTTGAAATCTGGAATCTGAGATCTGGATCTGGAACCTGAAAACTGGAATCTGTGATCTGGAATCTGAGATCTAAGATCTGAGATCTGAGATCTGGAATCTGGAATCAAATCTGGGATCTGGAATCTGAGATTTAAGATCTGAGATCTGGGATCTGGAATCTGAGATCTGGGATCTGGAATCTGAGATTTAAGATCTGAGATCTGTGAACTGGAATCTGAGATCTGGGATCTGGAATCTGAGATCTGGGATCTGGAATCTGAGATTTAAGATCTGAGATCTGGGAACTGGAATTTGAGATCTGGAACCTGAAATCTGGAATCTGAGATCTGAAATCTGATATCTAAGATCTGAGATTTAAGATCTGCGATCTGGGATCTGGAATCTGGAATCTGAGATCTGGAATCTGGAATCTGAGATTTAAGATCTGAGATCTGGGAACTGGAATTTGAGATCTGGAACCTGAAATCTGGAATCTGAGATCTGAAATCTGATATCTAAGATCTGAGATTTAAGATCTGCGATCTGGGATCTGGAATCTGGAATCTGAGATCTGGAATCTGGAATCTGAGATTTAAGATCTGAGATCTGGGAACTGGAATTTGAGATCTGGAACCTGAAATCTGGAATCTGAGATCTGGATCTGGAACCTGAAAACTGGAATCTGTGATCTGGAATCTGGAATCTGGATCTGGAATTTGAGATCTGAAATCTGGGATCTGAGATTTAAGACCTGAGATCTGGGATCTAGAATCTGAGATTTACGATCTGAGATCTGGGATCTAGAATCTGAGATCAGGGATCTGGAATCTGAGATTTAAGATCTGAGATCTGGGATCTGGAATCTGAGATCTGGAACCTGAAATCTGGAATCTGAGATCTGGAACCTGAAAACTGGAATCTGTGATCTAAGATCTGAGATTTAAGATCTGAGATCTGGGATCTGGAATCTGCAATCTGAGATCTGGAATATGGGATCTGATATCTAAAATCTGAGATTTAAGATCTGAGATCTGGGATCTAAAATCTGAGATTTAAGATCTGAAATCTGGGATCTAGAATCTGAGATTTAAGATCTGAGATCTGGGATCTTGAATCTGAGATTTAAGATCTGAGATCTGGGATCTGGAATCTGAGATCTGGGAACTGGAATCTGAAATTAAGGATCTGAGATCTGGGATCTGGAATCTGAGATCTGGGATCTGGAATCTGAGATTTAAGATCTGAGATCTGGGAACTGGAATTTGAGATCTGGAACCTGAAATCCGGAATCTGAGATCTAATCTGAGATTTAAGATCTGGGATCTGGAATCTGGAATCTGAGATCTGGAATCTGAGATCTGAGATCTGGAATCTGGAATCTGAGATCTGGAATCTGAGATCTAAAATCTGAGATTTAAGATCTGAGATCTGGGATCTAAAATCTGAGATTTAAGATCTGAAATCTGGGATCTAGAATCTGAGATTTAAGATCTGAGATCTGGGATCTGGAATCTGAGATTTAAGATCCGAGATCTGGAATCTGAGATCTGGAACCTGAAATCTGGAATCTGAGATCTGGGATCTGAAACCTGAAAACTGGAATCAGATCTGGGATCTGGAATCTGAAATATACGTGGAGCATACTTGTGTCAGCTGAAAGTTAGTCAATTTTAAACCCCTTTCACACATCTGTCTAGTGGCCAGGAAGGAGAGAGACGGAGGTTGGGGTGGCTGTCTTGCTGACGAAAAGCAGACTAACTTTAAAAGTACACAGTGCCGTTCAGAATTAACTTCGAGATACGAAACTATACGATTGTGTCAAAATAGTTGAAAATTGGATTGTGTCCAATTTGAAGAGGATTGGTAAAAGTGGAGCGACGCTATAGAGGATTTAGTGAAATTCTTGCGAAACTTGACTAAGCAAATTGTCTCTACCGAATTACAACTTCCTGAGTTCGGCTAGCCAAATTGCTGCTTGCCGGTTTTGTTTGGATTCTCGCTAGCAGATTTCGGCTAGCTAAATCCTCGCTAGCAAAATTCCTGCTAGCAACTTTCGGCCAGCAAAATTCCTGCTAGCAAAGTTCATAGACCCGCTTAGCACAAGCTACTGAAAACCGCGTATATTGAAACCGTGGAATTCCAATCCCCGAAACTACTTTTGCATGTTTTCCAAAATCTGAAGTCATATCCCAACAAAAACTTGTCAATAGTTAAAATGGCTGGGGTGCTGCGCAGAATGTCAGGAAATGTCTGTCTGACTCAAGAACATGTATTGGCAAACTCTGGCCTCTGCCTCTCTCACGTCCCTCGGATTCTTCTCTCGTTGATTTTCCTTCACATTTATCACCTGTCTGTCTGCCCGTTTATCTGTCCTTCTCCGTGTTTTTCTGTCTCTCTGTGTGTCTGTACAGGTGTCTGGACTGTACATGTATGTGTCCAAAAAATTAAATTTTGTGTGTTGAAAAACAAATGGTGTCCTATGGAAACTTACCAATGATGGAAGGGCTGGCCGCCTCGCCCTCGTCCCCCGCCTCGCCCTCGTCCCCCGCCTCGCCCTCCGCCCCGCAAGCCGAATCCAGTATTTCTGTAAAGTTCAAAAGTCGCAATGTAAGTTTTTTTGAGAGGCGCGCAATTTGTTCTATCAAGATATTTCTGGGGGGGGGATGGGACGTGAATAAGGTCTCTGATAGCGAGAACATTAGAACCAGAGAACAAGTGTAAGTTTTACTCTGAGAACTGTTGTTTATTTCATTTATAGTAAATTGCTTATTAACTCTAAACTGCTCAGCTTTTGATGCACAGAGACGTTATACATAAACTATAGTTGTGTTGTGTATGAGGCTATTCTGAGATTAACATGAGGAAATCAGATAGGAAGATATGACATTCAGGGATAAGGATGTGAGAATCAGGAAATCTGGAGATTCGGGGATGCCTTCTCTGACCAGCTACTCCAAGTAGACAGCTACGAAATGTGTCGATTTTAGATTTTAGATTTTGGGTTCTGAAGGGGCATCCACTGAAGGATCTGAGGGGGCACCCACTGAAGGACCTGAGGGACCAGCCAGTGCAGCCACTGAAGGAACTGCTGGGCATCTAAAAGGTGTTTGACAGTGCTGAGAATTAATGAGGTCTTTAGCATAGAGGGGGAGGGATTTTACACCTGAAAATCTGAAATCTCCTACGATCTGCCAGCAGCTTCACTTCTGATCCCTGCAGCCCTATAGCCTTCTTTTGCTAGCCTGCATATGTATAAGGTATCACCCCATGGACTGATTTATCTGGACCACATACAAGACTGAGGACTGTGTTGATGGGCCGAGACGAAGCCGATCTAGTTACGATTTAAATCGTAAATGAAAGAAATTAGACTGCATATTTAGGAGTATACATTTTAGCATTCAATATTTGAAAAATATCTTACCCAGCCAGCTGGCCCAGCAGCTGGGCTTGCAGCAGCTGCAAGCGGGCGACGGTTTGCATCTGGAAATAAATTAATATTTACACAAATAAGCTTGCTGAATTTAATTCTGTGTAATGTAATGTCCTGGTGCCTGACCATCAATCTGAAAGCTCAGTAAAGCTTATTCTAACTTGAGACTGTGTCTGGGATCTGAGATCTAGAATCTTAGATCTGGAACCTAAAATCTGGAATCTGAGATCTTGGATCTGGAATCTGAGATCTGGAATCTGAGATCTGAGATCTAAAATCTGAGATCTAAAATCTGAGATCTGGGATCTAGAATCTGAGATCTGGGATCTGGAATCTGAGATTTAAGATCTGAGATCTAGGATCTGGAATCTGAGATCTGGGATCTGGAATCTGTGATTTAAGATCTGAGATCTGGGATCTGGAACCTGAAATCTGGAATCTGAGACCTAAAAACTGGAATCTGAGATCTGGGATCTGGAATCTGAGATCTAAGATCTGAGATTTAAGATCTGAGATCTGGGATCTGGAATCTGAGATCTGAGATCTAAAATCTGAGATTTAAGATCTGAGATCTGGGATCTAGAATCTGAGATTTAAGATCTGAGATCTGGGATCTAGAATCTGAGATTTAAGATCTGAGATCTGGGATCTGGAATCTGGAATCTGAGATCTGGAATCTGGGATCTGAGATCTAAAATCAGAGATTTAAGATCTGAGATCTGGAATCTGGAATCTGAAATTTAAGATCTGGAATCTGAGATCTGGGATCTGGAATCTGAGATTTAAGATCTGAGATCTGGAATCTGAGATCTGGGATCTGGAATCTGAGATTTAAGATCTGAGATCTGGAATCTGAGATCTGGCATCTGGAATCTGAGATCAGGGATCTGGAATCTGAGATTTAAGATCTGAGATCTGGGATCTGGAATCTGAGATCTGGGATCTGGAATCTGAGATCTGGAACCTGAAATCTGGAATCTGAGATCTGGGATCTGGAACCTGAAAACTGGAATCTGTGATCTGGAATCTGAGATCTAAGATCTGAGATTTAAGATCTGAGATCTGGAATCTGGAATCTGAGATCTGGAATCTGGGATCTGAGATTTAAGATCTGAGATCAGGGATCTAGAATCTGAGATTTAAGATCTGAAATCTGGGATCTAGAATCTGAGATCTGGGATCTGGAATCTAAGATCTGGAATCTGAGATCTGGGATCTGGAATCTGAGATTTAAGATCTGAGATCTGGGATCTGGAATCTGAGATCTGGAACCTGAAATCTGGAATCTGAGATCTGGGATCTGGAACCTGAAATCTGGAATCTGAGATCTAGATAGCAAAGATATATATAGAAATGATTTAGGCAGCAAATGCACGTACTAATGTTTCTCTTTTGCGGACGCGGGCCCAGCGGCGGCCCGCCCGCCGTCTGGCAGCCGCCTCCGCCGGTGCTGCCTCCGCCGGAGCCGCCGGTGCTGCCTCCGCCGGAGCCGCCGGAGCTGCCTCCGCCGCAGCCTCCACCTCCGCGGCCCAGTCAACTCTGGCAGCCGCCTCCGCCGGTGCTGCCTCCGCCGGAGCCGCCGGAGCCGCCGGTGCTGCCTCCGCCGGTCTCCGCGGCCTCTTTCTACTTTTTTTTGCCATTGCTGTAAATGATTACAGAAATTCTATTATATAAAATTCTAATCCTTTCGAAATTTATATTTTTATATACTAAATATGGGAGAAATGGAAGAAGTGACAGATAGGGTGAATAGGGAAAAATGGGAGAGAAGTGACCTATAGGGTGAATAGGGAAAAGAAATGGGAGAGAAGTGAGAGCTGGGGTGCATTGGGAGATGGGAGAGAGATGATACACGATAGAGGAGGGAGTCAGTAGAAA
This sequence comes from Macrostomum lignano, assembly GCA_002269645.1. Classification (NCBI taxonomy): domain Eukaryota; kingdom Metazoa; phylum Platyhelminthes; family Macrostomidae; genus Macrostomum; species Macrostomum lignano. The sequence goes on along the minus strand of NIVC01000859.1, from coordinate 245,055 downwards.
GAAAGAGGAGACAGAGAAGAGAAGAGGGAGTTGGAGTCGTGGGAGTTCTAATACACAGGTATTTTCATGAGAAAACAAGACATTAAGAATATATGCACAATATAGGTAATGACTGTTGTATTTTGTATATTTAAAAGTTTAGAATCCCGGGATCTGGGATCTGAAATCTGAGACTGGGATCTGAGATCTGAAATCTGGGATCTGAGATCTGGGATCTGAGATCTGATATATGAAATCTGAGATCTGAAATCTGGGAGATCTGGGATTTAACTAGCTATATACTAACTGTGATTGTTAGCCAACCGTGTTTTTGTGAACAGGGTTGTTGCCTCTCCTGCACCACGCAGAGGTCATCACAACGCAGGAGTGGGGATCTGGATGTATGCAAAGTGACAATAATTACCCCAGCAAAGTATACAGAATTGATTTGCAAAGTGGGCAAAGTCATAGCAGTGAACCAGATCTTCTGCCACAGCATTTTCTGCAAAGCGGCCAGTCTTGCAAAGAGACTGAGGATTGCTTTACTGAGTATAACATCAGTTAAGTTTAAAACAGACAGTTTTTTGGCTCTTAATTCGAATAGATGCATGCTTAACTATAGCGAAAAGCAGCCGAGCGGCCAAATAAACTGATAGTAGTCGGATTGGCTCTCGTCTCTATAGCTGAATGAGACATACCTGTTTGATTACTGTTAACACTTGAGACGCAGGCGTTAGTCAGTACAATAGCAGCTCCCTGCGGCTGCGCTTGCACTGTTGCACTGCTGTCTTCCATGTGAAAAAATTCTCGATAAGCACTGATTCCAGGTCCAAGCTCGTAGTTATCAAACTCATCAGGTTTGTCTGCCGGGATGTTCACTTCAGCACTCGTGGCTGGTGTTGCAGTAGCCGTGGCAGGTGTTGCAGTTGCAGCGGCCGTGGCAGGTGTAGCAGTTGCAGCGGCCGTGGCAGGTGTAGCAGTTGCAGCGGCCGTGGCAGGTGTAGCGGCGCTCGAATGCCCTGCACTTTCAATAAGATCAGAATGTTGGTAATTGACAAATACCAAATCCGTATTTTCCAACTTTTCAACCAACTGAAATCATTCCGCCCTGTTTAAATGATGGGGTGACTTGAAATCGAGAGAAAATCTTCCGCGTGCAAATCTGGTTTTGTTTTGCTTGTCACTCTCCATTTGCTTCCATGGAATCGGGACTCTGTTTCCAGCTCTCTTGAAAGCAGTCGTTGCTCTCTCCTGGATTGACCGTCTCAGCTTCTTCACATCGCGAAAAGCGTTGGAAGGTCCGGTAGGTTCAGCTGGAACTGCTGCTTCTGTCGTAGCTTCCATTCGGGCTTGAGAAGCGATTTTTTCTTCTCGATAATATTCCTCTCCTTTCTTGATGATATCAGAAAGCTGTTTCACCGCTGCAGTTAATTCCTCTTGAACTCTGGAAGATACTCCATCAGAAACGTAACATTCGGGCTTATCTGTTGGTATGGCTGGAGGAATAACGACACAGAAAATTTTTTTAACTCGTTTCAAGTCGACCAGAAGGCTGCTTTTAAATATCTCGGACGATCTTTAGCCCTCTGCCTCAGAGCGTTTTTTCTCGTCCTGCGTACATACAGGGATAACCAGAAATATTTGACCAGACTAAATGCTAATGTCCGTGCTAGGTGCTACAAACTTGTACAAACAGTTTAATAAGGTGGGTGTTAGCGCTTTTAATAAAAGGTTACTCACTTAGAACTTCGTGCTCGCTCAAAAACGGTTAGGCTGCCGTGTGAAACATATCTGAGAGGCAAAAATAGGGAAGTTCTTAGAAAGAGTGTACAACTGTTATAAACAACACAACACAACACAAAAACTTTTGACCATGATTCTTATCCCTAGAATCTCTGATTATTACGAAAATCATAGAGTTTTATTCATAGACTTTGAAATATTTAATTATTTAGATCATAGAGTTCCAGTCATATTTCACGATTTTAAGGCCCAATATAAAAAAATCACTGAAATTTGCTGAATATGACAAATATCGCTTAGTAGCTCGTAGCCATTTAAAATCGCCCAGCGATTCAAATTCGCTGGGGTGGCGACACTGCACCCGATTCAAATCAGTTAGGCTTCTTTATTCTAGAAATTCCATTTCTTCTAACACAAAGTTTACCAGAGAAATCTATTTAGATATTTGTTAGATTCAAATTCCACTTAAGCATTTTAACAGCTCCCAACTATATTCTGAAAATCCCTTTCAAAAAAGCTCTTTCAATTTTGTTAAAATCGTGGAGAATGGAGAAAGAAACTTCTCCATCCGGCCCTCGGGTCCATTGAAAATTCACAATAGCGATCCGGCCTCTCTCATTTCTCTTTTCTCTCTAATTTCCTATCTCTTCTCTATTCTCTCTAATTTCCTATCTCTTCTCTTTCCCTTCCTCTCTCTATATTCTCTCCTCTCCTCTCCTCTCTACTCTCTCATTTCCTTTCCTCTTCCTTCTCTCGTCTCTCCCCACTATGGTCCGCAGTCATGTGCTAAGTTATCAATCTGGCCCTTGACGGCTGAATTAAAAAAGTTTGCCGACCCCTGAGGGCTGAGTTAGTGGTACAAACAAACAAATTAGAAGTATGGTAATCTTCATTAACCGACATCAAATGCATCATTGATTTTGTGATGAATAAATGACTTTTTCCTCTTTCCGCAGAGCAATATTTGATGGATATCAGCCTAAAAAATTTACTTTTTTTCGTTCTTCCAGTGTAGCGTCATAATGTACTGCCAGAGGTCTTGAGAAAATTTGTGGTGTCTGGATAATTTTTGCTTTACTTCAATACTGTGTTAAATGAATCACAATAACTTAATAGTAATTCGCTGCATTCTCATATCAACTTTAAAAATCATAAATCTATGATGAAATTTACGAGTATAAAGGTGGAGAAAAAAAGAGAGCTTTGGTGGTTGGGCGGATGAAAAAAATTGAATTGCCGCCGGAGCTGAGTTCGCAGGAATAATACCGAAAAATCACGCAGTCGAATCTCAACGAACTTCTCCTGAATACTCCGTCTGCCGGGTCCTTAATTCCGGGTTGGGGGGGGGGGGTAGTCGTAATCGAAGTCGAGCGGTCGTTAACAGGCACGGTCGTTCAATTGGGTCCTTAGACACCGCAAATTCAATGTACGTCGGTTTTTTTAGTTGCTTACTAACAGTAGAGTAGCGCTGCCACCACCGTAATTTACGTATTGCGGGACGTTGATTTCTCAGAGCTGGTTCGGAGTTAAGATTAATTGGTTGTTTTATGCCCCACGGGCAAATTATTCAAGATAGGCTAAATTTATTGATCAAACGATAAATATGCTTAAAATAGTATTGGTTTCTTTAAATTTTATATTAAAACAAGCTATTGAAACGCGCGGATTTTGAACCCGGGGAATTCCAATCCCCAGAACTATTTTTGTATGTACTGTAAAATCTTAGGTTAAACTCAAACAAAAAACTTGTTAATAGTCAGGATAGAGTTAAACATAAAATCGAGTACATTTGTTTAAAATTAGGATTTGAGGCAAACATTGATATTGTTAGCTGGGGTGCTTCGCAGAATGTCAGGCAAACACTGGCCTCTACCTCTGCCTCTCCCTATGTCCCTTGAATCCTTTGAAACTTCTATTTTCTCTTCTGTTTCCTCTTTTCTCTCTCGTCTCTCGTCTCTTCTCTCTCCCCTCATATCTTCTTTCTTCTCTCCTCTCTCCCCTCTTCTCATCTCTTACCTCTCCCCTCTATTCTTTTCTCTCTCCTCTTCTCTCTAGCAGAGCTCTCTCTTCTCTCCTTTCTCCTCTCCTCTCAACTCTCCCCTCTCCTCTCTCCACTCTACTCTCTCTTCCCTCTTCTCTCTTCTCATTCCTTACTTTAACCTCTCAACACTTCCCTCATCTCTCTTCTCTCCTTTCTCCTCTCTTCTCTCAACTCTCCCCTCTCCCCTCTCCACTCTCTTCTCTCATCTCTTTTATCGTCTCTTTCCTCACATCTCTTCTCTCTCATCTTTGCTCTCTTATCACTCCTTTCTTTTCTTTATCTTTTCTCTCTTATCTCTTCTCTGTTATCTCTTCTCATTTCTCGCGGCTCACTTCTCTCTCTCTCTCTCTCTCTCTCTCTCTCTCTCTCTCTCTCTCTGCTCTGCTCTCGCTTGTCTCATCTCTTCTCCTCTCTAATCTCTCCTCTCTTTCCTCTCCTCTTTCGTCCTTCCCCTCTTTCCCCGTTCTCTCGATTCTCTCCTCTCCCCTCCTCTCTCCTCACTCACTTCTCTCCCCCCCTTGTCTCACCTCTCATCTCTCATGTTTTATTTTTTATCTCTCCTCTTTTCTCTCTACTCACCCATCTTTCGTCTGTTCACTCTCGTTTCTGCTCTCTTATCTCCCCTCTCTCATCTGTCATCTTTACTCTCTTACACTCGTATATTCTTTCACCTCTCTCCTCTGTACTCTTCTCTTTCCCCTCTTTTGACTCCTCTCTTTCCTTTCTCCTTTCTTCTCTTCTCTTCTCTTCCCTCTTCTATACTCTCTCCCTCTCTTGTCTTCTCTCTTCTCTCTCCACTCTTCTCTCTCCACTCTCCTCTCTCCTCTCTTATATCGTCTGTTCACTCTCACCTTTGCTCTCTCATCCCCCTCTCTCTTCTGTCATCTCTACTCTCCTCTCTCCTGTGTACTCTTCTCTTTCCCCTCTTCTGACTCCTCTCTTTCCTTACTCCTCTCTTCTCTTCCCTCTCCTATACTCTCCCCTCTATTCTCTTCTCTCGTCTCTCTGCACTCTGCTCTCTCTTCCTTCATCTCTCATCTCTACTCTACTCTCTAATCTTTCCTTTCATCTCTCTCATCTTTACAATCTCATCTCGTTGAGAGACCTATGGGATCGCTTCCTTTTTCTCGACAGCGCGCCGCCTGGTCAGCGCCATAGTCCACTGGGTGCGAGCTACCGGCTCGCTGCACCAAGGCGATGCTGCTGCCTGTTGACACTAGCCGGTTTAGGCGTGGCGGCGAACCTGGGGCATGGACTACCAGCTCTTCCTCAATGTAGGTCATTCTTGGCACTTCGCTGGGCGGCGGAGTCACCACCAAGATCTTCAGTTTGAGTCTTCCTTGCCCTTTGAGGTCAGCTACCCTGCCGGCGACCGTGGCCTTAGCGCCTGGCGGCAGCTTGGGCCGGATCGGAACACGGTCAGGAGCTTCAAGATTATTGATTTCGGATGACATTTCTGTCGCTGTAAGGCAATTCATTTTCGGCGAAAGATTCGATTAATTAACCTGGACAGGCGAGACGCATATCGTAGGATCAGGAGATTCGCGTGGGTTCGGGTCGCGTAACGGCAATTTCGCAACCTCAATTGGCGCAAAATCTCCGCTCTCCATTTCAGCTCCTTGTTCAACGGTTTTGACATTGGCGCCTCGCGATCGCGCTTGCAGCGGCAAGCGAGTTGTCCACAGCGCCACGGCGACGCCAGCTGGGTGCGCCCTATTCAAGTCGACGATGCTCTCGTATTCATCCTCGTCGGATTTCTCAGTGCAGGGCTCAGCGTGGCAGCCGGGCGCTTCGGTAGCAGCCTGTGGCGCCGGTTGACGTCGCTGTTTATGCGTTGGGTTCAATGCGTCTACGACCTGTGGGAGATAGTCTGCAGTTTGCACGGGGTGCAGATTCTTCCGGTACACTACGAGAACTTTTTTCGAGTGTTTTTGACCTGGCGACGGATCTTGTAGACCAACTGGCCTTTCTGCTCGATCACCTCATAGACGGCCTCCCGCGGTCTAGGAATTTTGGTGCCTCACCTGCCTCTAGCACTGGATTCGAGAACACTAATTGTCCTGGCTGCAGCGGCTTCACTTGTGGTTTCCCGGCAAAGTGATCTTTGCGAAAATCCTGCTGAGCACGGATTCTCTTTTTTGCTAGGGCGGTGGTCTCATTAATTCTGTCTTCGAACTGGCGCACATAACCTGGCAAATTCTGATACTCAGGTAATCTGATACTCTGATACTCTGATACTCCCTACGACCTGTCCTCTCTGCCCCCTATCTTCTCCCTATGACCTTGTCCTCTCTGCCGCCTCTCTCCTCCCTACGACCTTGTCCTCTCTGCCGCCTCTCTCCTCCCTACGACCTGTCCTCTCTGCCGCCTCTCTCCTCCCTACGACCTTGTCCTCTCTGCCGCCTCTCTCCTACCTACGACCTGTCTTCTCTGCCGCCTCTCTCCTCCCTACGACCTTGTCCTCTCTGCCGCCTCTCTCCTCCCTACGACCTGTCCTCTCTGCCGCCTCTCTCCTCCCTACGACCTTGTCCTCTCTGCCGCCTCTCTCCTACCTACGACCTGTCTTCTCTGCCGCCTCTCTCCTCCCTACGACCTTGTCCTCTCTGCCGCCTCTCTCCTCCCTACGACCTTGTCCTCTCTGCCGCATCTCTCCTCCCTACGACCTTGTCCTCTCTGCCGCCTCTCTCCTCCCTATGACCTTGTCCTCTCTGCCGCCTCTCTCCTACCTACGACCTGTCCTCTCTGCCGCCTCTCTCCTCCCTACGACCTTGTCCTCTCTGCCGCCTCTCTCCTCCCTACGACCTTGTCCTCTCTGCCGCCTCTCTCCTCCCTACGACCTTGTCCTCTCTGCCGCCTCTCTCCTACCTACGACCTGTCCTCTCTGCCGCCTCTCTCCTCCCTACGACCTTGTCCTCTATGCCGCCTCTCTCCTCCCTACGACCTTGTCCTCTCTGCCGCCTCTCTCCTCCCTACGACCTTGTCCTCTCTGCCGCCTCTCTCCTCCCTACGACCTTGTCCTCTCTGCCCCCTATTTTCTCCCTACAATACTCGGCACCTTTGGACTTTGCCCTTTGCTAAAGTAAACAAAGCAGATTATGGGACTAAATTGTCCCCTACTATGCTATAGTCAGGGACGGAATATGGTTTCCTGGGCCATCCCATCCCCTCAGGTGCTCTGTTAGCCCAGTTCGACAAGCTCCCCTAAACTGCTCCGTGCTCAGTTTAGTTCAATACTCAATAGTTTAACTCAGTAGTTTAGTTCTCTAGTTCATTTAGAAACTTTAGTTCACTTTTTGTTCGTCGGCGCTGAGTTATGAATTTGGAAACTATTTCTTAAAATGACGACACTTAAGAAAATTATGGAAAATAGTTTTTTTATGAATAGTTGCAATGATCTGCAGTTTGTGTCGAAACAATTACTATTTAAAAGCAATGAGATTGGAACAGTCAATTTTTAGCATTCATCGCTCCTACGGCTTTAAGCTATCTGGACAGTAAAAATGGACAGCTGAAGTGATCATTAAGTTTGTTGCTAAAGTGATGAAAATTTTTTTTAAAGAAAAGTACTACACGTCGCCGCTGTAGTACTTTTACTGTATGCTGCGGCCAGTGAAGCCTCTCTATCCTGCCTTCGAGTCCTTTGAAATTTTGCTGTTGCAATCCGGCCTATTAGTTAGTGTCTCTTCTAAGTTCTCTCCTCTTATCTACTTTCCTCTCATCCTCCTCTCGTCTCTCCTCACTTCTGTCACCTCTCTTATTCTCTCTTCCACATCCCTCATACCACATTTATCTCATCTCATCTCACAGGCTGAAGGCATGTTTAAGTGCCTTATTAGCGCTTAAAACACTTGACAAATATTAAGCCACTACTGGCATTAAGGAAGGCTCTTTTGCTTGTAAAAAACGGTAAGCTAATTCGTTGCTACTTATCCTCTTGATAAATCCCATCCTCTAAACAACAGTTTTTACACAGATTTATTCTAAAGATTGATTTCTGCAGTTGACATCAGCTAATTGTGACGGCGCGACATCCGGGCGTTAGGTGAAGGGCGAGATGCACTCGCACAAGACGGTAGACGTGGCAGAGGTTGTCTCGCTACAGTCGGTCAGACCAGCTAAAGTACGATATCTAGTTATAGCATTTTCGTTACCCTTATTGTTTGGCTCATTGTTGGCCCACAGAGCAGCGTCCACGGTGTCATTGCAGCCGACCCAGTACCAGCCGCCAGCCGGCTCAGCACTGCCTGCTGGCTGGAGGCCTCCGAGCCAAATCGACTGTCCAGAGCTGTAACTCGAGTAGATGGAGTTCACATGGCTCATCTCCTGATCGCTGGTCACGTCGGCCATGATGACCAGACCGCTCTCTGACTCGCACTTCTGCTTGCTAGACCGCCACGTCCCGATGCCAGAGTACAGCCTGTACTTCACTCCGCACAGGTCCATGCCGTAGCCAGACGGACACAGCGCGCCCGCCTCGAGTCCCGGCCGTTGCTTGACGAACACCCGGCCTCTCCTGGAGCAGCCGCAGCTCCTCACCGACTTGCTGCACTTGTCGAACACGAACAGCTGGCACGGACCGTCAGCCAGGCTGAACGCCTGACAGCGCTGGTTTTGGGCGCACAGAGCGGCGCACCCGACTTTATTGAGTTCGCTTGAGTAGGTCTCAACAAACTCGCCGTTGATGCAGAGATATCCGTTGATGAGGACATACAGCTGCTGGTTGTCACTGCCGAGCGTGAGGCCCAGAGCCATGAATATCAAGAGATTAATGCTCATTGTCTGCTTAACGAGGGTAAATTCACAGCAACTGTGTTCACGAGAGTTGCAGCTCAGAATTTATGGCTTATTTTGAGGCAGATAATTTTTAAAAGCGTTGCTTTCTTTCTAAGAGTTTATTTTTTAGCGTATCAAATAACTCTGCTTTGGCAACAGCTGCCCACAGCTTTACCGATGCCAGTAGGTTATATCAGCTGCAGGGCATGCATGTAGAGATTGACGTACTGTATAGTATTTGTCAGCTTTCGCCATTCTTTTTCAACCACCTCGAGTCTCAATAGCAAGTGTTTGTTCTCTCAGAGAATCGATAAGGTTTTAAGTAGCTAATCAAACATTTTCCTTAAAAACGAAAAGTTCTTGTCAATTGAAACACCATACCATTGTATTCTGCCAATCATGTCGCAAGGATAGGAAATTCAGCAAACCGGTACGCTAAATCAAACGGAATATGTTTAACTGTGCGGATAACACAGATAGATGTGTCACTTACATTTAAGAGAGCCGAGACAAAACTAGTCTGTGATTACGAAGCGCAACGGCTGAGATCCTTGACAAGTGCTAGTATTCTAAGAATCAGAAAGCTCTTAAGTGAGCCAGCTCCGATGTTTTATATTTAACTAGCAAACTTACATTCAATGAGATGGAATTGGCAACCCGATAACTTTGAATGCCTATCAGCAAGAGGAAGGGAAGCGCACAAAAGAGTGAGAGATAGCAGCACGCGAACAGCAATGTAAATAATGCTTTTTCAAGACAAGCCAAATACATGTAGATCGGGTCTTAAGTTGCTAGCCGGAAAGTTGCCAGCGAAGAAAAGCTGCAGCAGGGAGAAGTACCAGCTCAGAATTTCAGAAACTCAGAATCTGTGAAGTTCATTATAAATCAAATTATATTTGCTTGAGTGTATTTAACGAATTTAGTTACATTTTTTAATACTGAATATTTGCGCAACCTAATCGAATAAACGTTTTTGTTACACTTTAGCTCTTATCATTGATTTATAATTGTAGAGCTACAAGTCACAGTTAATGCGTAGGTGCAGCGTATTGCAGGTCATGGGTCACCGGCTTTGGGTTTGGGTCGGCGCATTGTAGAACTGATCATTTTCCTGCGAATCGTTTACCAAAAATACGCGATAAAAGTTCAAACAACTTTTTTACATTGGTAGTAAAGAAATACAAGCAACATTTTTAACAAACCTTTGTCCAACGCTGCTCGCTATTCCATTTCTGGTTCCCACTTCTAGTTTCTTCCTACTTCTTGTGAGATCTATGGCTACTTATGTTTCTTCACCGGATTAGTAGTTTGTACGCATCTCTATTTCTACGCAGTTTAATTTCATAAAATCGCTGATTGAGCATTCTGGGTAAGTTCTGTGGAATGATGCGCATCCAAGCCACTGGTTGAATTGAGCGTCCGTATCAAGGGGTACCCTACGCTTGTATAAAGCTCGTTGCTCGGCCGTCAAATACGATGAGTAGGGTCAATGTGTTTCTATATCAGATGCAGAATTTTCGGTGGTTTGCACGGTTTGATGCTATGTAGCGGCTGCTACATTTAAGAACAAGAGTTGATTGCAGTTGGGGTGAAAACGGGGTGAAGCTATAGCGATAAAAGAAGACCGCTCATGCTTCTCAACTTGCCTTCTGACCTGTTTTTTAAGGTAACATAGCCATAGACGTCAGAAGCAACCAGGATACAAAAGTCCTAGACAAGACATTGTCCCATGCTGTACGCTTATTATTCAACACTTCGAAATCACTAATTTTTTACGAGTGGCGAATGTTTCATGAATGTATCTTTAGTAGCCTTAAATAATCATTTTCTGCCTCTAAAACCATATACACAATCTACCATTGTGGTAGCTTCTCTACGGAATATATGCATTATGATTGATTGTTAACCAGCTTGGACAATACTGCTACAGCTTATTCGACAGCGATATAAACGAGCCTTCATGGAAACCATGGAAACATGGAAACCTCTTAAGAGCTTTTTAATGGTTTTTTAAACAATAAATCATTAGGATAAATATAAAACTCTGGGCATAATTACCTCAATAAGTAAGGCCATGGCCTAATATAACTGATGAGGGTTGGGGATCTGCCGCGTCTTGACGTCGGTAAGCTCCGTCTAAAGCCACACTCAAGCAGGAGAGCTTTGAGCCTCATTAAATTGTCATGCCTAAAAGCATTGGAAAATACACTGGTAGGAAACGTGCGTTTGATTTAGCGCATGCATGCCAAGCTTTTTTAAAGGCCAGACAGACACAGGTGCTGCAGTGGTGGATTAGCGATGGGCCGCCTCTACCGCTTCTGTAATGCTTCCGCAATTCATTTTTTTAAAGCGCTTGGTACAGAGTTTAACGCGCCCACCAAATCCCCTTATTATGGTCTAACAGCGCAACAGTGGCCTGCGCTTGTCACTGTGACTTTCTACATGTTTTGAGTTCGTGTCAAACTCACTACTCGATATCCGCACCAGTTTTTTTTCAAGTTCTATGAGCTCACCCGAAAACGCAAAGAATTTCTTAGTCACTGATAATGGCCATAGTTGTCAGTTTAGGAATTTATCGTGATTAAACACTGCAGAAATATTAACATTACAAAGTAGTTTCCTGCTGCTTCATATTAAGGCTAAAAAATGGGAACGAGAATTTAGCATATAATCATGGTCTCATGGCTGTAAGGGCAGAGAATTCCCAATAATTCGCTCTGCCAGGTGATTAAAAGCTTCTACCGGCAGCAGTATCCCAAGTACTCCTACAGGCATTGTCTATCAGTATTTGATAAAATATTATACTATGAAACTATTGTACAGAGTAGTGTAAGTATCAAATTTTAATGAAATAGCAGGTTTTCTGTGCGATGGGCATAGATTATTGATAATTACTTAATATGCAATCTCAATAGATTCTTTGACAAATATTAAAAAAACATGGCCAAAATATATGTAGTGTAATTTTTTAAAGCTAATAAGATTTGTAAATGCAAAATTATTATGCATTTAAACCAGCTAAATGAAATAACTGATTATGATTCTCTTTGTCTCAATGAGACAAAGTTAAATTTGTCTCAATGGTCGTATATCTGTTGTGTCGAGCCGTCTGATCGTACTAAAAGAACTCCCCAACGGGCGAGCGCGAGTTCGCTTCAGTCCGCTGGCCGGACTGAACTTAAATTCTGAGCGGAGGTCGCGTCACGAAGCGTCGACAGTCCGTCCCTAAACTTCCCAAGTCCAGAACAATTCCGAAAGTAGTAACTCAAACACGCGAACTTACTGGCGATGATCAACTCAGTGTATGAACGACTCAGCGGAGAGCAGGTGGCGTAACCAGCTAAGTGGATAGTTTTCAGTAGTATACTCAGCAACAGTCAAAAGTTCCACCCTCCAAATTGCGAAAACTTCACACTCACAATTCAACCCTCAAGTTACGCAACTAAGCCGCCGCGAGGAGGGGAAAGTTGATTGACTATCAATACTCGTAGTAAAATCATAAATTTTTTATGCAATATCAGTTAGAATTGCGATGCGTGTGGGATCCCCTCACACGCAGAAGTGCGACGACTCTGCGGGGCATCCCAATGATGAGGCGGCGCAGAAAGTCCTGGGGAAGCCGCTCCGAAGCGTTTTCAATGGCATGACGCAGAGCTCTCCGCAACATTCTATGGTGGATTCTCTTTTCGAATGCTACGTTTTAGGAAGTCCCAGACATGCTCGATGGGATTCATGTCTGGGGACCGGGTAGGCCAGCGCAGAGTGCGCAGCTGTAGCTGTTCCTTCAGTAGACTACCAGCATCGGCTTGGTGTGGCGGGGCGTTGTTCCTGGGCTTGGGTCTGCTTAATGTCCAGGCCTGGACCATTAAGCAGACCCAAGCCACCCCCAAGCGGCAATAAGCTTTGCGCGTGCCGTCGGTTGCGTCACTCTCAATAAGTGAAAAAATCATCTCGCTTAGTGGTGTGGAACTTTTGACTGTAGCTGAGTATAAGTATTCTGTTTGATGGTCTAGTTAAAGTTGCAAGCCTGCGCGTCCCCTGCTCAGCGCCAGCGATTCTCATTATATTGTATTTAGGCTGCCTGGCGTAAGCCAGACAACGTGGGGCAGGGGGTTGATGTAAGCAACTGGAACGGGGGCGAAAACAACTGCAGTGTAGTATGCGTACGCACAGTATGGTACGCCCGGGCAGTCTGATTGGCTGCGGAGTGGGGTGGGTGCCGCCACCCCAATTCTAACTCCATAATATATAGACGCGTGCCCAGTGCGGGAGATTTGTAAGAGTTTGGCTACACAGCAAACACGGCCTCTGACTCAGTTACTACAATGGCGTCGCAAGAACTACACCTTTAAAAGTCATGACTCAGCAAATTTCACTCGCGCCACCCGGGCCGTTTACAATCGATAGCGACTGCCACTCCACAGCACAGCGCTGGACTGCATGGACTCGTCGCTTCGCCACGTACATCAATGCAGCTGGAATCACCGACAAGACTCGAGGGCAGCAGCTGCTGCTGTACGCCGCAGGAGAGGAGCTGCAGGCTGTAGTCGAAGAGAACGAGATCGCCTCTGGAGAGGACTACAGCAGCCTCGCAAAAAACATCCAGACGTTCTGGGACGGAAAGAATAACATTGTGTTCCTGCGTTTCAAGTTTGAGACCTACAGACAGCAGCCTGGCGAGCCGATCGACCAGTGGTATCAGCGTCTGCGCAAGGCGGCAGAGCCGTGCGAGTTCGGCACCCTCAGAGACTCGCTGATCCGTGACAAAAAAGTCTCTCGCGAGTCTGAGAGACTCAGGAGAGACTTCTTGCAGACCAACAATATCTCCCTGGCAGATGTGCTCAAAAAGGCGAGGGCGAAAGAAGCCGCGGTCCAGCAGGCCACCGCAATGGAGAGCGACAGACCAGGGAAACCGCAGCAGCTTGTAGCAGTCAGAAGAGACCAGAAGCCACAGATGCCGCAGACACCAACGCAGCACGTATCGTGCGATCGCTGCGGCAGGCCAGGGCACCTCACGTGCACCACAGCGCAGGGCAAGAGCTGCAGAAAGTGCGCGAAGCCGGGCCACTTCGCGCGAGCCTGCAGGTCCAAGCAGGGCGCCCCGCAGAGCCGCGCCGACGCCGTCGCAACGCTGCAAGGCGAGATCAGCTACACAGAAGGCGTGTTCGAGGTCGATCAGGATGAGCAGTCGGCCCACACAATAGCCGAGATCAACGGCTCCAGACTGTCGGTGTTGATCGAAAGCGGCGCGGCTCGAAATGTGATCAACCGGGCCACGTTCGAGAGTCTGAGACAGCGGCCGCACCTGCAGACCACCTCGGACAGGCTGTTCGCGTACGGGTCGGACCGGCCGATGCAGCTGCTGGGCAAGGCGGCGATGGACGTCCGCATTTTCGGCCGGCAGGCAGTCGCCACGTTCCACGTCGTCGAAGGGAGAGGCATCACCATCATCGGCAGGCAGACGGCCACTCAGATGGACATCCTGCGGGTCGGGCCACCACCGACAGCCGGACAGCAGGTGCTGCAGGTCGCTGAAGCGGAGGCGGCGGTCGATGGCCTTCTCAGCGGCACGAGATCGAGCGGAGTGCCTCAAGGACACGTCGAGGACATCGGCAGGGTGCTGCGCAAGCACACCAGCGTGTTCAGCGGAATCGGCTGCTTCACCGGGCCGCCTGCCGACATCCACCTCACCGACAGTGCCCGCCCGGTCTGCCATGCGCCTTCGAAGGTGCCGATCCACCTGGCAGACGCGGTGGACAAGGAACTGCAGCTGTTAGAGCAGCTCGGGATCATTGAGCCCGTCGATGGTCCGGCGCCGTGGGTCGCGCGGATGGTCGTCGTGCCCAAGAAGGAGCCGGGCGAGGTGCGCATCACGCAGGACCTCCGCGATGTCAACCGCTTTATCATTCGCGAGCGACACCAGATTCCGACTTTCGAGGAGGTGACCGGGGACATGGCTGGCAGCACTGTGTTCTCAGAGCTGGACATCGCGAAGGCGTTCTACCAGGTGCCTGTCGCCGAGAAATGCCGCAACCTGCTAACATTCTCGACGCCTCGCGGGCTTCGCCGTCTCACCCGGCTGTGCATGGGCCTGTCCACCTCCCAGGAGATCCTGCAGAATGTGATGAGTCGAGTGCTGGCAGGCCTGCCCAACGTCAAATGGATCCACGACGACGTGGTCGTATTTGACCGCACGATGGCGGAGCACAACAGCAGCCTCGAGTCATGTCTGGCCCGCCTGGCGCAGCACGGCATCACGCTGAACGCTCGGAAATGCCGACTGGCGCGCAGCAGCATCGAGTTCATGGAATGCGGCTTACGGCGGAAGGGGTCCAGGCCACGGAGAGCAAGGTCGCCGCCGTTCAAGACTTCAAGGAGCCCGAGTCGATCGGACAGCTTCGCTCATTCCTGGGCCTTGTGAACTACCTCGCCGTGTTCACGCTACAGCTGGCCAAGGTGGCGGAGCCGACAACGCTGGCTTTTTACGACAAGCGGCTACACACGCAGCTGATCGTGGACGCGGGGTCGACCGGACTGGGCGCCATCCTAGCGCAGGTGCAGCGCGACGGCAGCTCAAGGCCGGTTGCATACGCCAGCGGGACCCTCTCCGATGTCGAGCGGCGATATTCGCAGACCGAGAAGGAGGCACTGGCCGTGAAGTTCGGCTGCCTGAAGTTCGAGTACTACCTGCATCGATCGCCCGAATTCACAGTGGTCTCCGATCACAAGCCGCTGACGGCCATGTTCGCGCCTGGGTCGCGGCCGCCTCCACGAGTCGAGCGAATGGCGCTGAGGATCCAGCACCTAGTGTTCAAGGTCGAGTATCAGCCGGGAGCCTCCAATGCTGCAGATGTACTAAGCAGGCAGCCCCTAAGCGAGCACGACGGAAGTTTTGGCGAGCAGCGGAGGGAGGCCTACATCAACGAGGTGGCTGACGCTGACGCTCCAAGACATCCGCAAGAGCTCTGCCAGCGACCCAGTCATCGGGGCGGCGATAGCGGCGACGCAAGGCGGCCGGTGGGATCGCTCCAACCCCGAGATGCGCTCACTCCACGCGCTGCGAGAGGAGCTGTCTGCAGTTGACGGGGTCCTCCTTCGACACCACCGAATCGTCGTGCCAGCTGATCTGCGGCAGCAGATGCTCGAATTAGCGCATCAAGGGCACCAGTGCTCGCAGAAGACGATCGCCAGACTCTGCACAAAGGTCTGGTGGCCGAGGATGGCAACTCAAGCGGAGGATTTCGTCCGTCGATGCCGCAGCTGCGCCGTCACCTCGCACACGCCAGCCGTCCGGGCCACGCCTCTGCAGCCGACGCCGATCCCCGCGGGCGCCTGGCTTTCGATCGGCGCCGATTTTGTGGGACCCATCAAAAACAACATGCTGCTGGTGTGCGTGGACCGCTACTCAAGGTTTCCGGAGGTGCAGCTCATGCAGACGACGACGGCCGAGGCATTGATTCCCCGCCTGAGAGAGATGTTCGCCCGCTTCGGGATCCCACAGGAGCTCGTGACAGATAATGGACCACCCTTCTCGTCCAAGGAGTTCGGCCGGTATCCTGGCGAGCTACGGGATCAAGCACCGCCTCATCACGCACTACTACCCAGCGGCCAACGGCATGACAGAGCGACTGAACCGCTTCATCAACAAAGTCGTGCGAGCAGCCATCGAGGAGCGGCGGGACTGGAGGGCCGCTCTGGACGAGTGGCTGCTGGCCTACAGGAACACGCCGCACGCGGCCACCGGGCGCGCACCAGCCGAGCTGCTGATGGGCCGGCGGCCAAACGACATCATCCCTGCCGCCCGGCCGTCCCAGCGAGTCCGCATCAACGAGCAACGGCTGAGAGAAGCCGACGCTGGCGCCAAGGCGGCGATGAAGCAGCACGCGGACGCAAAAAGGCGACCACGGCGGCACGACGTCCAGGTCGGCGACTCGGTGCTTCGACGGCGGGTCGGTGCCAGCAAGACGCAGACGCCATTCGAGAGCGGTGCCTGGACAGTCCAGCGGGTGGCCGGCAACTCGCTGCTGCTACGCCGGGACGACATGACCTGCTGGCGGCACTGCACGGCAGTCAAAGTTGTCAGCCCCGACTTCGCCGACGCCGGCGCCCAGACGCAGACCGCTGCACCGAGAGTTTCGGGCGAGGCGGCCCGAGATCCACCCGCCTCCCCCGTGGCGCTGCGCCCGCACCCCCGCGCTGCTCGGGCGGGCGTGAAAATCTACAAGGACTGAATTTGAAATCCTGCAATGACTGAAACAATCGCCGAGCCAAGTCTTCGCACCTGAAAGATGCAAGAGTTTGAACACTAAAGTGATTCTGAAATCAAAAAAGAAAACTCCTACCACAGGAGTCAACTATGTGTTCTCTGAACTGCATACCTTGCACTGTCTCCAGAAGGAAATGCATGAAATCGCGTCAAATGCGGGCACTTATAGGCATAGGAATTGCAGCTATAAGCTGCGCACTGGGCTCGAGATTTTGTCATGATAGCACCGCACTGCTCTTTGCCTCAGAATAAAAGAATATTCGTTGATCTACGACGTATGATTACTAAAAAAACGAAGACAAAAATCACAAGCCCTTGCGAGTGATATCGTCTATGGTGATTCTTCTCCATACTACTTTCCCACAGCTTCACAGGAAGAGTAGCACACATCGAAAATTTCGCATTGAGATTTTTTCTTCAGGGTGGCTGAATGATCATTCTGTGGTATTTTGTGCTTGCAACCGCCTAAGCAACATTTCATAAATTACTATGAATTGTATTGTAATATTCGATAACAAACACACAACTACAAAATACATTTATCTTTTCTACTTAATCCTGCAGTCTATTTTCTTTAGTCTCGATGTTTTCCGGCACGCAGAGCCTGACCGCATCAGCAACCAGCTTGTCCAACTTTAGGGCGAGGTCGTCAGCGTGGCTTTTCTATTGTTCCAGCAGGCATAGCTTCATCTTTGTAAGCTACCTTACGCTATGGAAAAACATGTATAAAACGCAGCTCGATTTTATTTTTTGTGAAGACAGGTGAAAGCGCTGTCGAAAATTCTTCGCAAGCTGCTTTTGGAACAGAAGGCGTTCTCGAGGACATCTTGGGCGTTCACCGCATTTTCGTGGAGCAGCTGGGGAAGGACACGCGTCGAATTGCTGGCTGGGTGCTAAAGCTGCTGACAGATGTGCAAACGATGTGCAGATGTGCAGTCTGTCTAGGCTGAGTTCCGCAATCTACAGGAGATTCTCACAGAACTCTTTGCTGATGGGATCAGGGAGCTGTCTGCCAGAGAGGCATCACATGTGTGTACAGCTGAAGGGCAACTACGAGTATGTGAAGAAGTGCGACCCCATGTTTTAGTACACGTTACTGCCTGGTTTTACTGTAGTCCGTCCTCCTGTCCTCAAAGTTATGACATAACTCTCAAAAATAAGCATGTCAATAAAAAGAACACTCTGTGTTTTTTAATAGCAGGGCATGCTCAGGACGGATTAGCGAGTTTTTAAAAGCAATAAAAAATTTTGTGCCAATTTATTTCTATACTTACAAAAGCTTACAGTTGAGTAAAAATAAAATAGACTCTACAAAAAACTACAAAGACGGGCCTCAAAGTAAAATAATTTTGACTTAAGCTGTGCGTCCTGATAAATTGAATGAATATATAAATCACTGAGTACCTATGAGCTACTTTAAGTAGTAGCGCGTTTGTTAACGCTTAAAAAAGTTGCAAAAATGGTAATGTTGGATACGTCACTTTAGGGTGTTAGTAACAATTTTGAGTGTCAGAGGTGCCACCTTCTCAGTGTCAGGGGTGCCACTTCTCAGTGTCAGGGGTGCCACTTCTGAGTGTCAGGGGTGCCACTTCTGAGTGTCAGGGATGCCAATTTTGAGTGTCAGAAATGCCAATTCTGAGTGTCAGAAATGCCACTTCTGAGTGTCAGGGGTGCCAATTCTGAGTGTCAGGGATGCCACTTCTGAGTGTCAGGGATGCCACTTCTGAGTGTCAGGGGTGCCAATTCTGAGTGTCAGGGATGCCACTTCTGAGTGTCAGGGATGCCAATTCTGAGTGTCAGGGGTGCCAATTCTGAGTGTCAGGGATGCCAATTCTGAGTGTCGGAAATGCCAATTCTGAGTGTCAGGGATGCCACTTCTGAGTGTCAGGGGTGCCAATTCTGAGTGTCAGGGATGCCAATTCTGAGTGTCGGAAATGCCAATTCTGAGTGTCAGGGATGCCACTTCTGAGTGTCAGGGGTGCCAATTCTGAGTGTCAGGGATGCCATTCTGAGTGTCAGGGATGCCATTTTGAAGGTCAGGAATGCTTCTTTAAGTTTCCTTAAAAGGCTTAAATCATTAAATAAAAATTAAAAAAATGAGTCTGATATTTAACGTTGGCATTCAACAAGTAGGACGGTATAAAAAAGATAAAATAGGTCTTGTTAGGGTAACAACTGCTTAAGATAAAACAGTTTTCAGTTATAAGCATAAGCAAGCAAAAAGTAGTGGAGCATTGCACTGATAAGTTGAGTCAAATCACTGTGCTGACTAGAGAAGAATTAAGTAATTGCACGACAGATATATTCAAGCGTAAGAGAATGAAATTGGACGGCGTTAAAACACTGCAACTTCTAGGTAAAAAGGTGTGTAATTAAAAATATTGACTCATGGCTTCTGACCACAGACAATTATATTCGTTATTTGTTCTTTTTATGCTACTCGTAAAAGGAGACAAGAGCGCAAACCTCAGGATGTGTTAATCCGTCTTACGGTGCAAAAATCAGCCGCTGCTGACTAGCTAGCTAATAAATAAACTAACTAACTAACTAACAAACTAACTAACTAACTAACTGACTAACTAACTAACTGACTAACTAACTAACTGACTAACTAACTAACTGACTAACTAACTAACTAACTAACTGACTTACTGACTAACTAACTGACTAACTGACTGACTGACTGACTAACTAACTGACTAACTAACTAACTGACTAACTGACTAACTAACTGACTAACTAGCTAACTAACTAACTAACTAACTAACTAACTAACTAACTAACTAACTAACTAACTAACTAACTAACTAACTAACTGAGCTGATGAATTCATAGACTAGATCATAAATAATCGTTCATTTTCAATTTTTGCACGATAATTCTACTTTTGAAGAGGGGACCCCCTAGTAAAGATAACAATCAGTAGTATCATGAAAACCAAGCTAGCGATATTCTTTCATTTTCAATCACAGCGGCGGCAGATTTCCAAACCGCAGAGGCGGTAGCCGCCTGCCCGAAGCCGCTACAACCGTCGAAGCCGTCGCCGCTGCCCCGTCAGCTCCGTCGCCACCGGGCCACGAATCACGCGGCGCCAATTCGGGAGCGGCTGGCAGCGACTCCGCCGTCGTGGTAGGCTCCGTCGAAATCCCCATGGCAGCGCCGTTGTCCGTCGTCGACTCCTCTTCTGCGGCTGCAGTGGCCAGCAGGGTTTCCTGGTAGTCGGGCGGCGGTGAATCCGTCGGTGGAAGCGGCGGCGGAGCGGTCGGTGCCGCCGGCATATGCTCAGCAGCTGAAGCCTCGGCCCGCTGAACTGGACGGCGTTCCTCAGATCGTCTACCACCGCCGCCGCCGCCGCCGCCGACCACCACTCGCTCGTCGGCCACAGTGAAGATGGCAAAATCTGTGAAATTCTGTCCATTATTCAGGTCCGGTTTTGACGAGTTGTTGTTGCCAACGCCACCAGAGCTGGCGCCGCCGTCGCTGCGGGCCGTTGTTGACGTGTCATCGTCAGCCTGCTGTTCGAAGCTGATGACATCGATCTGCGAACGGCATGGGAGTTGAGGGGCGGGGTTTGAGTTGGAATTCACTGATAGTAAAATCTTTGCTTTAGCTGGGAACAGTATTAAGTAATAAAAGCTTTATTAGTCATGAATAACCGGACACCCAACCTGAACAACCGGACACCCAAAATGAATAACCAGACGGACAACCTTATAAATTGGACACCCCTACCTACCTGTTAGACACGGACACCCCTACCTGTTAGACACGGACACCCCTATCTGTTAGACACGGACACCCCTACCTGTTAGACACGGACGCCCCTACTTGCTAGACACGGACACCCCTACCTGTTAGACACGGACACCCCTACCTGTTAGACACGGACATCTCTACCTGTTAGACACGGACACCCCTGTCTGTTAGACACGGACACCCCTGTCTGTTAGACACGGACACCCCTACCTGTTAGACACGAACACCCCTACCTGTTAGACACGGGCTGCAGCTACTTGTAACAACATAGATTCTCAAGTCTCACCTGAGTAGTTTTAATATGAAAAGGGAAATTCTTATTGGCTAGATTAGGCCAGGTGTGAGCCAGGTAGAACACCAGTGCAGCCAGTTGCACCAACAGCTCAACAAAATTGGCAACTTTCTCTCGCTGATAATCCGACACCCAGGTCATGTTGATAGCGATGGTCACGGGAATGGAGATGTACCACAGGCTGTAATAAATCATCATTGGAATGTAGAAAACTCGCTTAGAACCGTGCTTAACAATGGTGCGAATACAGCAGATCAGGTAGAGCACCCAGGCTGCCAGGATTAATCCGATAATCCCATAGCCAGCCGGACTCTCCCAGCGGTAGAGGATTAACGCGGTATCGAAGGTGGCCGCTTGAATCACGTACAGGGCGATGTAGGCGATGACGAAGGCGCTAATTAGGCCGGCTATGAGGGAGCTGGCCCAGGTGGGCAGCCGGCCGCAGGTCACGGTGTAGCCAAGGCTGAGGAGGCTCAGCATCAGCACGAATGCCATCTGAGAGGCGGCGTACAGCCCGTGAGCTGGAGGGGGAGCGGTGGAGAAGGGCTGGTATGAGGCTGATGGGGAGAAAGGTTGGAGAGGTAGAGATGAACAGGATAATTAGATTTGGTAGGCGTCAGCAGAGAGGGAGATGGCTGGGAGGGTAAACTAATGAAGGAGAGGTAAATAAATGACGGAGAGGTGGATAAATGAGGGAGAGGTAGATGAATGAGGGAGAGGTAGATAAATGAGGGAGAGGTAGATAAATGAGGAAGAGGTAGATAAATGAGGGAGAGGTAGATAAATGAGGGAGAGGTAGATAAATGAGGGAGAGGTAGATAAGTGAGGGAGAGATAGATTAATTAAGGAGAGATAGACTAATGAGGGAGAGATAGATAAATGACGGAGAGGTAGATAAATGAGGGAGAGATAGATGAATGAGGGAGAGGGAGATAAATGAGGGAGAAATAGATTAATGAGGGAGAGGTAGATAAATGAGGGAGAGGTAGATAAATGAGGGAGAGGTAGATAAATGAGGGAGAGATAGATTAATGAGGGAGAGGTAGATAAGTGAGGGAGAGATAGATTAATTAAGGAGAGATAGACTAATGAGGGAGAGATAGATAAATGACGGAGAGGTAGATAAATGAGGGAGAGATAGATGAATGAGGGAGAGGTAGATAAATGAGGGAGAAATAGATTAATGAGGGAGAGGTAGATAAATGAGGGAGAGGTAGATAAATGAGGGAGAGGTAGATTATGGATGAAGAGGTAAATAAATGATGGTTGAGGTAGATGAATGAGGGAGAGGTAGATAAATTAGGGAGAGATAGATAAATGACGGAGAGGTGGATAAATGCCGGAGAGGTAGATAAGAGGTGAGAGGTAGATAAATGAGGGAGAGGTAGACTAGGGAGGGGAGAGGTAGACTAGGGAGGGAGAGAGGGAGAGAGGTAGACTAGGGAGGGAGAGAGGGAGAGAGGTAGACTAGGAGGCGGAGAGGTAGAATAGGGAGGGAGAGAGGTAGACTAGGAAGGGAGAGAGGTTGAGTAGTCAAAAAGAGAGGTATGGCAGGAACAGAAGTAAACTAGGAGAAAAAATAGTTGAATTGCGGAGTTAGAGTGCCTTATAACGAGCCGCAGTCTCACCAAAGTTGATGAGCTCATCACTTTTAATTCCAGTAAGTCCGTAATTGAGGTAGGCAATTGCGGTTATCACCACGGATAGAAAGAATAGAATCACGGAGCCCAGGAATATCTTGTAGGTGCTGTGAAACATCTGCATTTTGGTGAGCTTCTCTGCAAAAAAGTAAGCAAATTTTGACTTTTGACACTGATTTGTGACTGTGTTGAATTTCAAAAAATATAAACAATTCTACAAACTCACGTGAGACATAGATTGCCAATATCAGTAGAACCAAAGTGATGAGGACAAATACAAGATTGAACTCAAGAATGTCTGAAAATGTTATTGCAAAATTCAAATCAACAGAAAATATTAAAACTAATAGTTGATTTTCATTGCTCACAGATTTCATCAGCCGAGAATTGCTCCCGAAAGAATTCATCAGGTGATCCATTGGTCATCCAGGCGTCATAGTCCATGAGCAGGCCCTGCTCGAGAGTGGATGTTGGTGCATACGAGATCAAAGCATGAAAATTAAGGAGAAAACACGAAACACGTAACCTCTCCAAAATCTTCACCGCCTCTCCAAAATCATCACCGCTACTCCAAAATCACCACCGCTTCTCCAAAATCATCACCGCTACTCCAAAATCATCACCGCTTCTCCAGAAACATCACCGCTACTCCAAAATCATCACCGCTTCTCCAAAATCATCACCGCTACTCCAAAATCACCACCGCTTCTCCAAAATCATCACCGCTACTCCAAAATCATCACCGCTACTCCAAAATCACCACCGCTTCTCCAAAATCATCACCGCTACTCCAAAATCATCACCGCTACTCCAAAATCACCACCGCTTCTCCAAAATCATCACCGCTTCTCCAAAATCATCACCGCTTCTCCAGAAACATCACCGCTTCTCCAGAAACATCACCGCTTCTCCAGAAACATCACCGCTTCTCCAGAAACATCACCGCTTCTCCAGAAACATCACCGCTTCTCCAGAAACATCACCGCTTCTCCAGAATCATCACCGCTTCTCCAGAATCATCACCGCTTCTCCAGAATCATCACCGCTACTCCAAAATCACCACCGCTTCTCCAAAATCACCACCGCTTCTCCAAAATCATCACCGCTACTCCAAAATCATCACCGCTTCTCCAGAAACATCACCGCTACTCCAAAATCATCACCGCTTCTCCAGAAACATCACCGCTTCGCCAGAAACATCACCGCTACTCCAAAATCATCATCGCTACTCCAAAATCATCACCGCTTCTCCAGAAACATCACCGCTACTCCAGAAACATCACCGCTACTCCAGAAACATCACCGCTACTCCAAACTCATCACCGCTACTCCAAAATGATCATCGAGTTAGGGACAAATTTTAGTTTTCCCTGCATCGAGTAGTCAAAACAGTCTTCAAGGTGCAGCTGAGCAATAGATTAATAGTGACTAAATTAATAAATAATGCAAATAGCTCATATTTTACCTTTTTTGAATAGCAATTCGACAATGCCAGAAACCACCAGCGCTCTCGGGAAGATTTGAAGCGAACTTTAATATCGCAGGAGACGGTTTTGTTAGAGCTGGACAGTTTGCACTCTCCGTACTTTGGATCCAGCCGAATCAGCTGATAGTTGTCGGCACTGAGTACTGACTCTTTCTGGGTACACGACTGAAATTTCATATTTGTGTTTTAAGATACATGAATAATGCCAAATAATTTTATTACTTTTAGTCAAAACAAAGGTATTTACTGTTTCTTTGCTGTAAACAGATTCCCATAAATTTGGTCTGTCCCAATAAAACAGGAGACTTTGAGTCAAGTAGCTCTGGAAAAAGATATAATGCTTTGGCGATTATAGCTAGGGCCTAGCTGTTCTTGTATCAAGGATTGGTGAGTATTTTAAATAAAAGTAAGTTAAATAAAAAGCACTTACCACGGGATATGTCAGCTTCATTTCTAGCTTTCCTTTCTGAGATAGAAAGCAAAATCTTGTTAGAAAATGCCATTGCTAAAATTACGAGTAAAAAAATACATTTGTTAAATTGAAAACATTATATAGGGTTTTTAGGGTAATAATATTGGGTTTTTTATAATGTTAAATGTCATTATATTACTAAACTACAAAATAATTCTCTCTTAAAAAATATAGTATAAAAACTGCCTATAGGAAGACTTTTACATTTAGAAAGACAGTTTATTTCATATAACTTCATATTTTCCTAAAAACATTTGTAAATTTTGAACCTTATATTTCTTCTTTACTTAAATATTTGCTTTATTAAACAAAATTTAAGCAAAAAATTCTTTTAAACCAATCCTGTTTCGTAATTTTGTTTTATAATATTAATGCAACTTTGTTTTCTGTTAAATTTTATCTATACAAATCAGTTTTAAGATAAACTTAAACCATACACTGCCAAATTAAAAAAAGGATTAAGCATAATAAAAATTAAATTTACTTACAGCATCTTTGGTCTTAAGAACTCCGCTTATATGTTTGGCCAATGTTTGAGTAGAGAAATAGCAGCTTAAGAGCAATAGCTGGAGTATCAAAATCATTAGCTTCATTAATAACAACTAATGCGCAGATGGATGGTTTTTAAAATGATAATCTTTTAATCATTTTAATAAAGGGACTAAAATACAGCCATATTTGATGGGACAGAAGGGTAATCAACCCGCTGCTGTTACTGTACTATGCTACAGTTCAAATCAAGATTTTGATTTAAATCAAGAAAAAAATTTCGTGTTGAAAAACAACAAAAAGACAACAAAACAATATACTACTACAATTTAGATCTAATATATGGATTTTAAAATATTGTCTGATTATGCTCAAAATTCTGGCAAACTGTTTTATTCAGCAACAAATAAACACTAACTTTATGTCTAATTTGTTAAAATAAGTTTAAATTATACGTAAAAAACACGTACAAACTTTTATATTCTGATGGCTTTTCGTAGGCTTTAGAAACCCGAATTTTGAAAAGTAGGAACTGAAGCTCTTTTTAGAGTTACGTATACTAATATTGTAACAAATTTACAATCTAGAAACACATTTGCAGCAAAAAATCGGGCTGGCTATATTCTTTTCTTTGTCATTTTCCTAGCTCTGTTGCCTGTACAAACCTTGTACTGTGCGAACATTTTCTGCTTCTTAACGAAATGAATTTTCTTGTATACTTTATTCCTTGCAGTAGAATTGTATCTAAAAAAGTTGTGCAAAAAAATTCACGCCTTGTGTCCATGTCTTCAAGAATGTTTTCAAGAATTTTGATTCAGTTATGAAATAGACGTTTCGAGCCTAAAATATTAATTTAAATTTACCTTCATAAATAAAAAATCATGTATTCACAAATTCTACTTTACAGTATTTTATTATTCAAATAATTGCATACATGTGAAGCAGAAGATCAGTGAAAGTCTAAAATGTTACATGTATATTTACACTTTAATATGTCATGAATGTGTTTTTATGAGTGCACTATATCCTACTCATAATACTCATACTGCCCCGCCCCTGTAGTTTTTGATTGGCTGCCAATCCCAGTCCGTCGTGCTGCGCCCTCGGCGATTGGCTGGCACTTCTCATTTTGGTCTCATGCTGTTGTCTAAGCCCCCTGTTGCCACCTTCATCCCGCGCCCTCGACCCCAGTTTGCTGCCTATATATTCAGACCCCCGTGAGACCCCATTCCCGTCGTTTTCGTGGCTCCCGGTGATCTGTGCTAGCGTTGGTTAAAAAATTATCCTGGCGCGGGCGCCCAAATACAAACACAAAGAATACAATGAAGACTCCCACCTGCTCTGTCGGCGCCGTTTGAGGGTCAAACGACCGAAATCGCAGCTGGTAAGCCTTAAAATCTGCTAGTTAGCTCGTATTAGGGTCTGCATCTGTACTAGGCACCTTAGAGGGATTAAGTGCGTCGTACGCCGGTCCCACCCCAAGCAGCTCTGCATCGTACGCATGTCAGTGGAGGACCGCAGCCAGGGTCAGTACGCGAATCCGGGTCTGGGAAAGGGCCCACGAAGGGACCGAGCCCGTGAGCCCCATCACTACAATTACATGAAATTGTTTATGTATTTACATGGAAAATTGCATGAAGGAAAATCTATTAGAACCGTTCAAGTCTGCTCAATGCAGTTAGGCTTCCCGAAGAGCCAAATAATGCGAGCTCAGCTCGAGCCAAGCTCCCACTAAATAACCCCGGGCACCAATAGCGTCCTTGACAACCAACAGCCGCAGGCGACCGGTTGAATTGCCGATGCTCAAGCTGAGTCTCGGCCCGTCGTACTCGTATTCAATTTCTGCGCCGTCAACTTCTTTGTCTGACGCAGCAGCAAAGAATGCCGGCTCGCTGATGCTCCAGAGAGTGACTACGCCTGCTGAGTAGGGTGTGAGCAGTGGCGGTGTAACAGATTCGGGAACCATTGTCTGCATTAGACCTCTCAACGTCCCATGCTCTATAATTATACTATGCTGACAGAGAGGAAGAGTCGGTAAGGCGTTACAGGATGTCCATTGGATGTTTAGTGTATGTCAAGTAAGGTGGTCTACAGTATGTCTATACATGATGTCTAAACGATGCCTATACTAAGTTTGTCGAATACATGTACATGTATATATAGGATTTCTATGGGATGTCTTAAAAGGGCAAGATATATATGCATGTAGACATCAAAATATGTCTACAGAATGTCTACAGGATGTCTAAAGGATGTCTACAGAATGTCGACAGGATATCTAAAGGATGTCTACAGGATGTCTAAAGGATGTCTACAGGATGTCGACAGGATATCTAAAGGATGTCTACACGATGTCGACAGGATATCTAAAGGATGTCTAAAGGATGTCTACAGGATGTCTACAGGATGTCTACATGATGTTTACATGATGTCTACAAGATGTCTACAGGATGTCTACAGAATGTCTACAGGGTGTCTACATAATGTCTACAGGATGTCTACATGATGTTTACATGATGTCTACAAGATGTCTACAGGATGTCTACAGGATGTCTACAGGATGTCTACAGGATGTCTACAGAATGTCTACAGGGTGTCTACATAATGTCTACAAGATCTCTACATTATGTTTATAGGCTGTCTACAGGATGTCTACAGGATGTCTACAGAATGTCTACAGGATGTCTACAGGATGTCTACAGGATGTCTACGGATGTCTACAGGATGTCTGCAGGAAGTCTTCAGGAATTCCACACGACATCTATACGACTTCGAGAGGATATTTACAAAGTGTGCTGCTCAATGCCTTTACCCTTTCTGTATCGTTGTGTCCAAGTCTCCCAGCAACAACAATGTACTAATCAGCATATCAACAATACTACTAAAAGTACACATCCACCGCGTACTGCGTACTTTTCGCACATCCCGCTCCGCTGGGCCCGCTGTGCAGCAAGAAGTCGCAATAGCAAGCATCTCCAACTCGGCCTTCCAGACCGGCGGCACCGGCGCGCCACCGGAATTCGGGCTCGCAGTCGTAGGGCACATGCTCGCCGCGTTGTCGAGGGTCGATCAGCTGACAGGCGAGCCAGTCGCCGCCCCCGCCGCTGTCAGGAAGCAGCAGGTCCACGCAGCGCCAGGTGTTGAAGACGAACTCCTGACCGCGGTGCTCCTTGAGGATCAGCGAGGCGGACAGGCCGGTGACCTGAGTTGGGAGGAGGGCGGCGGCGGGCACGGCTGCCACCAGCGAGGAGTTTCTGGCTGATCTGACGGATGCTGATGATGTAGAAGAGGCGCCGCGTCTGATGCTCTTCGAGACTGCATTGATCGTTGGGTTGTGGCGCGGTTTTATCTACACTTGAGGATCTTTGAGGAGCCTTCAGTGTCACTTGTGCACCCTTTGTACACATGTACACGCGTAGGCTTCTTACAAAAGTGTTGATGCAACTGTTGCAGCAGCATTGGCACACCCTGTTGCAACAGCATTAGCACACCCTGTTGCAACAGCATTGGCACCCACCTGTTGCAACAGCATTGGCATCCCCCTGTTGTCCTGTCATCCGTGAGTGATTAGATTAGCAATCCATTCCCAATCCAAGAGTCTCCAGTCTCACCAGTTGTCGCATTCTTGGAACTTCCGGCAACAGCTTTCGCTCCGCTGGCACCGTCAGCAAGGCCGGCGCTCCCAGAGCCGCCCAGTGCGGCAGTCCTGGCAGCCGCAACCGCCAGCTCGTGGCTCAGCAGCAGTCTGACAAAGGCCAGCTCAGATTTTCCGTCCCGCTCGCCCGTCCACTCGCCAATTAGAAGTCCATCGCCGAGCAGGCGGACGGTTACGCAGTTGGCATCGTTTGCGCCTGCGCGGGAGTCCCGGGCCAGCTTTGTCAGCGGCTGGCAGCTGGTGGCGCGGTTGAACAGCTCGACGGAGCGACGGGGACAGTCAGCGGGTGGCAGCAGGTCCGGGTGGGCGGCCGGGAAACTCGCGCGGCAGATCTGCGGTTGGGGAATTGACTGACTGACTGACTGACTGACTGACTGACTGACTGACTGACTGACTGACTGACTGACTGACTGACTGACTGACTGACTGACTGACTGACTGACTGACTGACTGACTGACTGACTGACTGACTGACTGACTGACTGACTGACTGACTACCTAACTAACTGACAAACTAACTAGCTAACTAACTAAATACCTAACTAATTAACTTACAAACTAACTAACTAACTAACTAACTAACTGACTAACTTAGCTTAACTTACTAAGCAACGTCCCTTGTCCTGGCAACCCGGGCCAGAAATGCGGCGGATTCGACCGGAACTCCGTGTTCAAGCTGAACTATGCTGGTGGGTGTTTGACACACCTGTCTGACACCCAGTTTGACTCACCTCTGACACACAATCTCACACACAATTTGACACACCCTCTGACACACAATTGAGACATTACTGACACAAAATTTGACGCATTACTGACACACAATTTGACACATTTCTGACACACAATTTGACACATTTCTGCCACAAAATTTGACGCATTACTGACACACAATTTGACACACAATTTGACGCATTTCTGACACACAATTTGACACAATTCCGACACACAATTTGACACATTTCTGACACAATTTGACGCATTTCTGACACAATTTGACACACAATTTGAAGCATTTCTGACACACAATTTGACACAATTCCGACACACAATTTGACGCATTTCTGACACACAATTTGACACATTTCTGACACACAATTTGACGCATTTCTGACACAATTTGACGCATTTCTGACACAATTTGACACACAATTTGACACATTTCTGACACACAATTTGACACAATTCCGACACACAATTTGACACATTTCTGACACAATTTGACACACAATTTGACGCATTTCTGACACACAATTTGACACATTTCTGACACAATTTGACGCATTTCTGACACAATTTGACACACAATTTGACGCATTTCTGACACACAATTTGACACATTTCTGCCACAAAATTTGAAGCATTACTGACACACAATTTGACACATTTCTGACACAATTTGACGCATTTCTGACACAATTTGACACACAATTTGACGCATTTCTGACAAACAATTTGACACAATTCCGACACACAATTTGACACATTTCTGACACACAATTTGACACAATTCCGACACACAATTTGACACATTTCTGCCACAAAATTTGACGCATTACTGACACACAATTTGACACATTTCTGACACAGAATTTGACACATTTCTGACACAAAATTTGACGCATTACTGACACACAATTTGACGCATTTCTGACACACAATTTGACACATTTCTGACACACAATTTGACACAATTCCGACACACAATTTGACACATTTCTGACACACAATTTGACACAATTCCGACACACAATTTGACACATTTCTGCCACAAAATTTGACGCATTACTGACACACAATTTGACACATTTCTGACACACAATTTGACACATTTCTGACACACAATTTGACACATTTCTGACACAATTTGACACATTTCTGACACACTATTTGACACATTTCTGACACACAATTTGACACATTTCTGACACAATTTGACGCATTTCTGACACAATTTGACACACAATTTGACACATTTCTGACACACAATTTGACACAATTCCGACACACAATTTGACGCATTTCTGACACACAATTTGACACATTTCTGACACAATTTGACGCATTTCTGACACAATTTGACACACAATTTGACGCATTTATGACACACAATTTGACACATTTCTGCCACAAAATTTGACGCATTACTGACACACAATTTGACACATTTCTGACACAATTTGACGCATTTCTGACACAATTTGACACACAATTTGACGCATTTCTGATACACAATTTGACACAATTCCGACACACAATTTGACACAATTCCGACACACAATTTGACACATTTCTGTCACAAAATTTGACGCATTACTGACACACAATTTGACACATTTCTGACACAATTTGACGCATTTCTGACACAATTTGACACACAATTTGACGCATTTCTGACACACAATTTGACACAATTCCGACACACAATTTGACGCATTTCTGACACACAATTTGACACATTTCTGACACAATTTGACGCATTTCTGACACAATTTGACACATTTCTGACACAATTTGACACATTTCTGACCTAATTTGACACATTTCTGACACAATTTGACACATTTCTGACACACAATTTGACACATTTCTGACACACAATTTGACACATTTCTGACACACAATTTGACACATTTCTGACCTAATTTGACACATTTCTGACACAATTTGACAAATTTTTGACACAATTTGATACATTTGTGACACACAATTTGACACATTTCTGACACAATTTGACACATTTCTGACACAATTTGACGCATTTCTGACACAGTTTGACGCATTTCTGACACAATTTGACAAATTTCTGACACAATTTGACACATTTCTGACACAATTTGACAAATTTCTGACACAATTTGACACATTTCTGACACACAATTTGACACATTTCTGACCTAATTTGACACATTTCTGACACAATTTGACACATTTCTGACACACAATTTGACGCATTACTGACACACAATTTGACACATTTCTGACACAAAATTTGATACATTTCTGACACACAATTTGACACATTTCTGACACAATTCGACACTACAACTGCACACCCCAGATAACTGTCTGCCTCCAACACTTCAGAAAAGGACCAATACTTTCTGAGATGGATTAAACGCAATACCTTACTGAGCACCCTCGATAGCCTCTACGCGCCTGCTGACCGCACCACCAAGGCTCAAGACAGGCTGCAGTGCGCGACAAGCTGCTTCTCGATGCCCGACTGTTGGGCCCTGATCTTCAACCAGGAACGCGAGCTGTGCCGCCTGCTTGGAGATTCCGATGACAGCCTTCCCGATCTGGTCGGGACTGCCGATCTGGTCTTTGTTCGTGGCTGACAGACCAACTGATGGACAAGTGAACGATGAACCATGAACAGTCTCCCGAAGAAGAATGAGAGCAAATACTCTATAGAAGTTGTTAGCAGAAGCTGCGCTAAGATATTATCTTTATTTATTAAATATATAATTCCAGTCAAAGGGAGGCTGATGCATAACCATGCAGTCGACCGATACTCGTATTCTAGTATTGAGATATTCAATATTCACGTGCGTATAGTAGTAGTAGTAGTAGTAGTAGTAGTAGTAGTAGTAGTAGTAGTAGTAGTAGTAGTAGTAGTAGTAGTAGTAGTAGTAGTAGTAGTAGTAATAGTAGTAGTAGTAGTAGTATGCGAGCACTCACAATTCGGGACACAGCTTGCATGTCACTGGGCAGGCAGTTTTGTCCGGCAGAGCTAGAGAAGGCCACAATCGAGCTGTGTCGTCCCGAGTTTCGAACCCGGGCAGTCAGCGAGGCTTCCAGTGAGCGGCCTGAACTGCCAATAAAGTCTAGTGTGACGCGAAAATCTCCGTTGGAAAAGTTTGATAGACTGCTCAGGTACTTGCGACTGGCAGCGTGTTTGCGGAGACTAAGAATTGCAATGAGATTGAAAAAAAATACAATTGTCGGAATTTTAAATATTGCAAGTCTTTTTCACTAATTTTTTTAGGGGGGGGGGCTATTACTTGTTTGCATGGTTAACAAGACCACTGCAATGGAACTGCAATGAAAGAAAAAAGTTTCTTTGGGGGCCAAAGCTACTGTAGGGGGTCAAGGATACTTTAAGGGGGTCAAAGCTACTGTAAGGGGGTCAAGGCTGGGTCGAATTGTGCTACTGTGAGGGGTCAAAGCTACTGTAAGGGAGTCAAAACTGCTGTAATGGGGGTCAAAGCTACTGTAATGGGGGTCAAAGCTACTGTAAGGGGGTCAAAGCTACTGTAAGAGGGGTCAAAGCTTGTGTAAAGGGGTCAATGTTACTGTAAAGGGGTCAAGGCTACTTTGACTGCTAGCTCTGCACAATTGTGTCAGTTTTTATTTGCTGTTTTGAAGACTTGTGTAAAAAATCCAGTAAAATATTAGGCTTTCACTTTTTACCGATTGAAAAACGTGGCCTTCCAAACGCCGCAGGCGGCTCCCAATTCAACTCCAAACGGTTCCGACTGCTTCGGGAAGCACCGGTGACAGATGGGGCGCCACAGAGATTCAGAGGCGGCAATGTCCGACCATTGGCTGCAGACCAGGGAGCAGCTGACCAGCGTTCGCGGCGACATGTATCGAAATATCTGCAACAAGATTTCCGGTGGAAGATTGTCTGCGGTGGCGGCGGCTGCAGCTCGGCTTTTTGAAGGTCGCTGCCTGGACTGAAGCCAGTTGGACACGTCTGCTTGCTGCAGCCTGCTGTTGGCACCTCGAGATTGACGGCTGGACATAACTGATTGCTTCAGCATGCAATGGAAACAAATGAAATGTTTTTTTTAGTTATTGTTGCCTTAAATTGGCTTAATATTTTTTACAATCAATAAAATATTCTACAAATAAAATACTGCATGAATTCTATGATAATAATTTAACTAAAGCTAAATTATTAGTAAAATATATTTACTCTAATTTATTATTTGAAGGAATTCAGAACTATACCAAGAAATCTAGTCTTAATAAATGAGCCAAATTTGCAATAACTATAAGAATTTTTTACAAAAAATATTAGATTTTTTATTTGCATCCTTGTCAGAGCTTCACATTTAACATTTCATACAATAAATACAAAATTAATTCACTATAACCACACCTGCTATACAAGTTAAGTATAGCATTACCAAAAATAATTTTACACTTAAAACACAGGAAACTTAATCTAAAAATACTTTATAATGATTTGAATGGGACAAAAATGTATTTTAAATACATTAGATTGTGAAGAATGTACAAAAATCGTTGATTTGCATTTTTACTATTATCAGAAGTCTGTGAATTAATAGCAGAAAAAAGACTGAAGGCAACTATCAAAATTTTGTACTCAAATAGCTTTTAAATTTTAATTAGGCCTAAGTGACAACAGAAAAACCATTTCAAACAAACTATCTGAGTACTACACTAACACTAAACTGCCACAGCTGTGAATTCCGAAAAGATACACCGTGCATTAGCCATGTTAAATGTTGTTGTTACTGTAAACCTTTATAGGCAAACAATATTTAGAAATTAAATTACTTTCGACAGAAAATATGAGTGTAACCAAGTAATTATAATATAATTCCTAGATTAGCTTTAAAAATTAGAGTTACTTTTTTGTTGCGCGCGCACATTCATTTGTTAATACGAAAAATCTTCCGAACTTTTTTAAACGAGGGGTGATTGCAGAGCTTTCGTATTGAAATTATTTCTTTTTACACAAAAATCGATTGTTAAGTTCTACCAATATTAACGCCGGTGTTTGTCTCAGGTTGTGAATTTCAGGCTTGAGATTAGAATTTTTTGACTTTTTGTAACTTTTAGAGCTTGTGATTTTTTAAATAAGCTCATGTTATAATTGAACGAATAATTTTACTTCGCAAAAATGCATGTCTGTTTATTTCATAGTCATATTTGCTTAAACCAACCATCCATTTTTTATATAATTAGACGCCCGTAAATCGGATTGATATGCGAGAAAATGGTATTTAATGCTAAGTGAATTAGTCTTAGTCTTCCATATTACGTTCGTAATGTACAATGTACATGTAACATGTAATTTTCTGGATTCCATTTTTACATTTACAAGTTACCTGAAACACAACCAACTTTCGAACGCAAATGAAGTTCATGAAGTAATGCTTGCAGTAAATAGCTCAGCAGCATAAATAAACTAACCAAGTTTGCTATAGTGCATGGGGAAGGGTAATGATAAGTGAAAACACGAACATATTGCCCAGTTTACGTCATGTACACGTGATTTAGCTCGTATGCACATTTACTTTGCTGCACTTGCACAAGGAACCCGCGATGAGCATTGAGTGCAAAATCCATATCGAGCAGTGAAAGTATGAAGTTCTGTTCAATAAAACTCTCTCAAAGAGGCAATTAAAAGTGCTCAGTTAATGTAGCGGGGGCGCGGGCAGTCACACTCAATGCGTGGCAAACCTCAGGTTCGTTTGGGACATAGACTATTATTATTCGGAATATGGAACAGAGAATTGGCGCTTGAAGCTTGAAAAGAATTTTGCATGGGGGCATATGAGTACAAGGCATTTCAATTTGAGCAGTAGACGGATTTATTTTACCTCTAAGTCGGCTCGATCGATTAGGAAACGGAACCACAGCAAGCGTCAAGAGCAGCAATGGATCAAGAAGCGCCATCTACGGCGGATCCAAATAAGGACGACGGCGGTGGCCTTGACGTCACCGAGGGTCCGCGCTCGAATCACAATACCGAATCGTCCAGCAATCTGGTAATCAGAGACGAACTTAACCTCAAAGAGTTTGCGATGAGGCTGCTCAGCTTCCCAGTTGACGACTTTGTGAATCACCCAAAGGTGACAGCCCAAGAGTGCCTAGTCCTGTGCCACGCTGCCCTGATGTACATGAGCAGGCACACGAACCCCTGCCTGCGAGTGAGCACTCCAGTCAACATTGTCGGCGACATACACGGCCAATTTCACGACCTGCTGCGCTACTTCGACGGGCTGGGCCAGCCGCCCGCCACTCGCTATCTGTTCCTGGGCGACTACATCGATCGCGGCAAGTACTCAATTGAGGTGATGATGCTCCTGCTCTGCTTAATGATGCTGTATCCAG
The DNA here is from genome assembly GCA_002269645.1 of Macrostomum lignano. NCBI lineage: Eukaryota > Metazoa > Platyhelminthes > Macrostomidae > Macrostomum > Macrostomum lignano. The sequence goes on along the minus strand of NIVC01000859.1, from coordinate 209,368 downwards.
ACTCAGTCTACCTGTTGCGCGGCAATCATGAAGCTGCCAACGTCTGCCTTCGGTACGGCTTCAAAGACGAGTTGTACCAGCGCTTCGGCGAGGAGAAAGGCATCCAGGTGCTTCGCGGCTTCCTTCGCTGCTTCCAGTGGCTGCCTCTGAGTGCCGTTGTGGGCCGGCAGATCTTCTGCTGCCACGGCGGCATATCGCCAAGTTTTTCTCTGCCACCATTTCTGGACTGCGATCAGGACGCCTGTGTTGAAGCTCTGAACAGCATGGACCGGCCGTACGAGCCGCCTCAGTTCGGCGTGCACTGCGACTTGCTCTGGGCAGATCCGCAGCACAATGTCATCTACGACCACTTCCAGATAACCGGCGAGAAAACCAAAATCAACTGGGCGCCTACGAAACGCGGTTGCTCGTTTCTGTTCTCTAGCGAGGCCCTGGACTCGGTGCTGCAACAGTTCGGGGTCAGCTTCGTTGTCCGCGGCCACCAGGTAGCTAAAGAAGGCTTCCACGTGCTGCTAAACCGGCACTGCGTCACCGTCTTCAGCGCCCCGGGCTACAGCGGCACCCACGACAACAATGGAGCCGTTCTGCAGATTGAGAAGGGCAAAATTAATCCCAGGAAACCTGGGGCCTTCTACGTACTGAAGCCTGTGCCAAATAAGCCGTTTGACAATCTGTTCTGGAAAGGCTGACGGAGGCAAAACTAGCAACTCGCTGTATCGGTACGGCATGACGAACTCGCGACTTTTGCCGCTCCATTTTATGTTCCATTTCGTGAAATTCCGTTTTACAGATGACAAATAATAATAATAAATTTCTAGGAAAAAAACAAGTTGAAATTTTCAACAGACAATAAAATATTTGTCGGTGACGTTTTTAGTTCGTGTCCGATGACGGCTCTGTGTCATAATTAATAAATGAGTGAAAGCTTCTTTCACGGCCTTGCCACGGACTGTTTGATTATTTAGTTTCTCATCTGCAGCTGCCGCTGTCACATAATTTCTATTTCACTGCTTATTCGCTTATTTATCATTTCTAATCTCAAAATTTACTGCTAAGGTGTTGGTGGACGTTGGAGCGGGTCTGGCCTGGCAGCGAGTGTGCATTGCGCAAACATTTCTGGTGGATTAACGAGGGATTAGGCCGTGACTCTTAGGGATGGACTAACGAGGGATTAGGGTGACTCTTAGGGATGGACTAACGAGGAATTAGGGTGACTCTTAGTGATGGACTAACGAGGAATTAGGTTACTCTTAGTGATGGACTAACGAGGAATTAAGTTTCTCTTAGTGATGGACTAACGAGGAATTAGGTTACTCTTAGTGATGGACTAACGAGGAATTAGGTTACTCTTAGTGATGGACTAATGAGGAATTAGGTTACTCTTAGTGATGGACTAACGAGGGATTAGGGTGACTCTTAGTGGCGGATTACCGAGCGCTTCTTGGCTTCCAGTGACTGCTTCACTTAATTGATGAGCTTTCTTGATGTACCGGTATCCAATCTGGAAATCATTGTGACTGTCGAAAGGAAGATTAATTAATAATAATCCAATTATAATAAGCGCAGCTGTTTGACGAGAGGCACCAGCACTATAGTTGCTTGAAATCACACAAGTAGCTTTTAATTTCTTTCTTACTGCTTTCTTAGAAGAATTCAGCATTCATCAAAATGTTGTCTATGGTCAAACTAAGACACACATCACAATGTTGTCTATGATTAAACTAAGACACACATCACAGTTGTCTATTGTCAAACTAAGACACACATCCCAGTGCTGTCCATGGTCAAACTAAGACACACATCACAGTTGTCTATGGTCAAACTAAGACACACATCACAGTTGTCTTTGGTCAAACTAGGGCACACATCACAGTTGTCTATAGTCAAACTAAGGCACACATCACAGTTGTCTATAGTCAAACTAAGGCACACATCACAGTTGTCTATAGTCAAACTAAGGCACACATCACAGTTGTCTATGGTCAAACTAAGACACACATCACAGTTGTCTATAGTCAAACTAAGGCACACATCACAGTGCTGTCTATGGTCAAACTACGACACACATCACAGTTGTCTATTGTCAAACTAAGGCACACATCACAGTTGTCTATGGTCAAACTAAGACACACATAACAGTTGTCTTTGGTCAAACTAAGGCACACATCACAGTTGTCTATAGTCAAACTAAGGCACACATCACAGTTGTCTATAGTCAAACTAAGGCACACATCACAGTTGTCTATAGTCAAACTAAGGCACACATCACAGTTGTCTATAGTCAAACTAAGGCACACATCACAGTTGTCTATAGTCAAACTAAGGCACACATCACAGTTGTCTATAGTCAAACTAAGACACACATCACAGTGTTTTCTATGGTCAAACTAAGGCACACATCACAGTTGTCTATGGTCAAACTAAGACACACATCACAGTGTTTTCTATGGACAAACTAAGACACACATCACAGTTGTCTATGGTCAAACTAAGGCACACATCACAGTGTTTTCTATGGTCAAACTAAGACACACATCACAGTTGTCTACGGTCAAACTAAGGCACACATCACAGTGTTGTCTATGGTCAAACTAAGACACACATAACAGTTGTCTATGGTCAAACTAAGACACACATCACAGTGTTGTCTACGGTCAAACTAAGGCACACATCACAGTGTTGTCTATAGTCAAACTAAGGCCCACATCACAGTTGTCTATGGTCAAACTAAGACACATCACAGTTGTTTATGGTCAAACTAAGGCACACATCACAGTTGTCTATAGTCAAACTAAGGCACACATCACAGTTGTCTATAGTCAAACTAAGGCACACATCACAGTTGTCTATAGTCAAACTAAGGCACACATCACAGTTGTCTATAGTCAAACTAAGGCACACATCACAGTTGTCTATAGTCAAACTAAGACACACATCACAGTGTTTTCTATGGTCAAACTAAGGCACACATCACAGTTGTCTATGGTCAAACTAAGACACACATCACAGTGTTTTCTATGGACAAACTAAGACACACATCACAGTTGTCTATGGTCAAACTAAGGCACACATCACAGTGTTTTCTATGGTCAAACTAAGACACACATCACAGTTGTCTACGGTCAAACTAAGGCACACATCACAGTGTTGTCTATGGTCAAACTAAGACACACATAACAGTTGTCTATGGTCAAACTAAGACACACATCACAGTTGTCTACGGTCAAACTAAGGCACACATCACAGTGTTGTCTATGGTCAAACTAAGACACACATAACAGTTGTCTATGGTCAAACTAAGACACACATCACAGTGTTGTCTACGGTCAAACTAAGGCACACATCACAGTGTTGTCTATAGTCAAACTAAGGCCCACATCACAGTTGTCTATGGTCAAACTAAGACACATCACAGTTGTTTATGGTAAACTAACTCAAAACAGCCAATTGAAGCATGTTTCAAAAGTGTGGAATAACGAAAATATGTACAAAGCGCTTCGTTAGTACGAGTATGTAAGCTCGTATAAAGCCATCAATGCAAGCTAAGCTAACTGAAAGCAATTGAGCATTCTGCTGTTTTCCAGTTGTCAACTGCATTACAGAGAGGTTGTTGATTGCCTCTTCCCAACTCCACACCTCACTCCATGTCACTTCACATGCATTAAGTTTATTTCTGATCGCCCTACCCAGAAAAAAAACTTTATCTGTCGGACTCACACAGGAGAGTCGGCAGCGCGTAGTTCAATGCTACAGTTAAAACGGATGATGCGTTGGGGATGAGCTCAGCCTCATACACCAAACGCTGCATGCACAGACGAAGCGCCTGCATGCTAATGGGATAAATTGGTGGGTTTTTCTGCAGTTGAAAAATCAATGAAAAAGCCTCCTACCCGTTTCCATGGCAACCAATATGCGCAAATTTTATAGCTTACTGGGAGGAACATGCCCCCCTGCCCCCCGCGGTGGAGACGGGCAGAAAAAACTTGGAGCTCCACTGTTAATTATTTCACCTGCATCTGGCCTGCTCACTGACTGCTGTTAAACTAATTAACAGCTTCGTCAGACTAGTTTGTACTTTCGGTCAGTCGGTACTCGGCCATCCTATCCATCGAATGCTGCGATTCCTATTCTCACTTCCATTTATATGAGTACGAAGTTATTAATGTGCAGGTGCTAAAGGTTTTAAGGCGTTTAAACCATATGCTAGCATATTGTGAACCTGGCATGTCAGCTACCAGAAGCTGTTGTGGCTTCAGCTGTGCAAGTAGTATTTCGGAGCATAGCACTCTAAATTTATTCTGCAACCTCTGAGGTGCCAGCGCGCCTTATGGAGGCAGAAAAGTTTTCCAATGCAGAGAAATTGGCGTGAATATTGAGCGTTGCAAGAGCTGACACAGGAGTGAGTGAACTGAGTGGCTTCTGGATCTGATTCGTTCTTGTGAATCTGATACTGCTTAGAGTCAATAATGTGTCAGCAATATGCTTTGGTTGCTACTGCTGCCATTGTGCCTGCTGTAGCTGGCTCGATCGATCAGGATAAAAAACGAATTTATTTGCCAATAAGCTACTGCTCAGAAGCCGCTAAAGTTCTTTCTTTTCGGCAGTGAATATTGTCATTTTATTTGAACTCAGGTGATTTGTCTTGAGAATATATTAACTATGCCCTATGGTTAGACTTGCAGCAATCAGAGGGTGTCAGAAATCACACAGTTCAGCAATCAGATGGTGTCAAAAATCACAGAGTTCACCAATCAGAGGCTTCAGCAACCGAGACTCCTTGCTCCGAATCAGGCGGTCCCTCACACACGGATCGCGAACTTCCCAGCCACGGTCTTCAGCTCGTGCGGCAGAACGGCGAATCTCAGCAGGTGGCAGGCGTCCAGGTGGAACAGCACGGCCTGGCAGTCAGCATCGCAGCGATATACGCACTCAGTCAGACTCCTGACGGGCTGCTCGGTGCGGTAGAACGGGCCACTGGTAGAGGTCAGGTTTGCGTAGTCTCGGTCAGCCAAAGCGAAATATTTGCTATCTGAAAAGACAGAAGAGATATCGAGTGCTCCGCTACTCTGGTGGGAACGTGGGGAAGTGCATGTACATGTAAAAGTAGAACAGCACCGCGTACAAATTCCGCTACGCTCACCTGGACGATTGTAGACCTGCCGGTACACGGAGTTTCGCCCAAAACTTCCACAGATTTGGGCGGAGTTTCCAGCGCACGCCATGTTGCAGTCGCTGTCGGCTGCGCTGCCGTGTCGGCCGTACGAGTTTCCGCAGAAACAAAAACTTGAATGCTGAAGGCCAAAGTAGCGGAAGTTTCCATAGGCGCAGATTTCGCTGCAAAGCTGCACAGTCATGTTGCTGAGTTCGACTGTCCCCCCGGAGCTCCACGTCACCGAGTAGGGCCCGATGGTGGACCAGCCATCCAGACCATTGATATCTCGAGTTGCGGTGTCCACAAAGCAGCCTAAGTGGCCGAATTCAGCGCCCAGCGAGTGGTCGAGAGCGATGCAGCAGCAGAGAATCAGCGGCAGAATTGACAAAGTCTGCATGGTCAGAGCGGCTATGGGGAGTCTTACGGAGATGGGATTTGCTTGTCGCTTTTGTGCCTCTCGCCAGCTGCAGGACTGTGGGCTTTATGCAGTGTCCCAACTCACCATTTGGGGTGGCGGCGTTCCGATGTGAGCGGGGGGCGTAGCGTCAAGCCAGTCATTTCCGATGAAGACGAGCACTAGTCGAAAAAAAATTTATTATAGAAATAGTTTTGATGCAACACAATTTTAGAACAAAACTCACAATGTGAGTTATAATTTTTCTTATAATTATTGTATTGCTGTCTGCGATAATAAAATGGCACATATTCAACTGACCCGGACTCGTCCAAATACCTTTTTTTAGCTGTTACTTCCCTGCAAAACCATCCTAATTTAAATCTTTCAAAGAAACTTCCTTTAGCAATTTATCCAGGTACAATACACATTGCAATAATTACATTGGATAGGGCCTTCGGATAAGGGCCTAGTACTGGTAGTGTAAGATAGCATTAGTTGTGTACGCTCGTAATTTTTTTCATTCAACTTTACGAGTAACAAGTATTCAAAGTATATTTGCAGTTGGTATGTGCATATGAATATATAACACAATATATATATTGGCCAAAAATGCATTTGTCAGATTTGCACGATTATGGTAGCTTGCATACTCATATACATATATGCCATCATCATCAGGGTTAATAGTTAATACCATAAATATTTATAAATATATTATTTATGACAGGCTATAAGCATTGTATTAACTATATATCTCCATAACACTGTTTAGTATAAATAGTAGCTCACTAGCTATAGCTTTCGTAACTTATATTCTTTTGACAAAAGGGCTTTTTTAATAAGCATTAAAGCATTTACCCATGGCATATTCACATGAATTAAACTGATGCTGACTCTATTATCTCTATTTCTGTGATAAATTTCAAAAAGTGAATCAACCAATTATCATGAGACTTGCACTGTTCACTTTGAAATTTTCCTGTGACGGTACATATGCCATTCCTAAGAAATTTCTCTATGCTAAAGGGTTTAAATATTTAAGAAACTATTCATAACTATTTTGGCCAACTTAAGCAAAGGTTAGATCTCGATGGTACTATGATATTTATATTGTATTATATTATCATTTTCCTTTTATTATAATTATTTAAGAAATAGTTGTTTGTTTATGTTGTTTACAATATGTGTAATCCTTTTATAAATTAATAATTGCTATTTTGTTCTTTTAAAAAACTAAAGAGCTTAGCTTAAATAAGGAAAGAGGGCTGTAGTAGCATTAGCCATGCTTGACTACTTTTTCTGGCTGTTATCTAGCATATATGTATTTGGTAAACTGGCAAAAAACTTATATACTGCATGACAGGACCCTCTCTCTCTCTTTCACCTTTTATTTCAGGCGTACAAGAAATCACACAAGCAGTGCGATTATGGACTTTGATGGTGATGAGAATGAGCCATCACCATCAGGCAAAGTTGCAGTATCTGCTTCATCAATCATTAGTAGAGTCTACACCATCTGCCTGTATTGCAAATGAGCAGGGTTGAAGAGGAACAGCAAGCAGTTGACTAATTTGCATCCGGTATGTCATGTGCATGAGGCAGTTAAGAATGAACTGCAGGTAGCACGGCTGACATGCCATATGGTAAAAGCCACGAAGCTTCAGCGTGCTGCTAAACCGAATTCGCGATTTGAAATCCCATCCCGTTTGACAGATGGCAAATAATAATAAATCGATTGAAAACGGCGGCTGCTGTGATTAAATTTACATTGCGGGTGAGGGGTTGGAGTTGGAGCGGGTCTGGCCTAGCAGCGAGTGTACATTGCGGGTGAGGGCTGGGGGGTTGTAGCGGGTCTAGCCTGGCAGCGAGTGTACATTGCGGGTGAGGGCTGGGGGGTTGTAGCGGGTCTAGCCTGGCAGCGAGTGTACATTGCGGGTGATGGGTGGGGGTTGGAGCGGGTCTAGCCTGGCAGCGAGTGTACATTGCGGGTGAGGGGTGGGGGTTGTAGCGGGTCTGGTCTGGCAGCGAGTGTACATTGCGGGTGAGTAATGTGGTTGGCTTTCCCTCTTTAAATACTTCAATCCTATATCCTAAAACTGAGTTGTTTGTATGTGGCTTAGTAAACTAAAATAAGGAAAAATGAATAGATGACAACACAAGGCAATATCAATTAGAGCTAGTTCTGCCAAAGTACACAGTTCAAGTGTAGAAAAGCTCACAGATCGTTAGTCAAGCAGTTTTTGGACAATAACCCATTTTTCAGTCAGTTTATTTTGTTTTATTGATGCTTTGAACTCGACAAAGTTTGTAACGGATGTACACAAGGTACTACTGAAAAAGTAGCAATAGACGAAAGAGCGAATCAGGCCACTGAGTAGCAATGATGCTTCAGTTAAGTATTAGAAAATTTGATTATAATTAGGAAAGCACACCAAAAATATATACGAATATTCGTTCATTACTACTGATTAGTAGGTCGTATAAGCAAATGATACAGTCTAAATGAAGAAAAATAAACGCTAACACACTTCATCCAGGTGAAACTAGAGCAAGCGGGTTCTGTTTATATCAGAAATTGCACGCTCGTAAGAGTGAAGTCAAAATAAATAAAAGCTAAAAAATAGAGTTAATACACTCGTAAATAATGCTTGTATTTACGATTGTATATTGCAGTCGGTTGCTCATTTGCATTGCATTGTAGATTGAATCAATACTACTTTTAGTAGCTAGGTTGAAGACAAGTTGAGTAGCAATTCAATTAATTAAGAAGTCGATTATGTTGTTCTTTTAAAAATAGCAGTTCAAGTTAAATTTATATCCGCATTAATATTTGCACCACGCTACTGCTCATGCTGCTGCAGTAGTATGAACAGACTAAAACACAGAATCAAACTCTTTTTAATGATTAAATGGCAATGAAGAATGACAAATATTCATGGGAGATGACGGAGAACCAACAATGGGAAGCCGACACAGAGTCTGGGATGGCTTTTGTGACCAGAGCAATTGTTATATTTTCCAACAAAAACACACAAAAAGACGGCAATAAAAGCAACTAAAAATAGAAATAAAATTCATAAAAAAAACTTTATCAAATAGGGGTAGATTGCGAATGAAGACCAACATAAAAGCAATTTAGTTTCTGCGACCAAAACAACAAATTAGCAAAGGGCAAATAGATAGATTTATTAATAACCAATTTACTTTCACTAATTCACAGCGCAAATATATTAACAGTATAATAGCATACTACTAAATGAGTAATATATTGAGCAATAGGCAATATCATAATATATGCATGATATACATAACAATCACTCAATAATAATTCAATTGTTGCCTGCAGTTGCCATGACAGCCAATGGCGAGTGCGGGCCTGCATCGCCCGGGGAGCTGACCCCGCTCTCCGTGTTCTCATCCTTAGCAACCGAAGTGTCTGCTGCATTGTCTGCAACAGAGGCAGCTGCTATCGGGCCTGCATCTTGCCGCACAGCATCGGCTGAACTTCTCACTGAATAGATTGTCTCGCCAAGCAGGCCGTCAGGCTTTCGACTTCGAGTACTCGAAGCCGCCAGTCTGGCGCGAACTTCGGCTAGGCGAGTTTCAACATTGCTGGCCACTAAAGCCGGATGGTCCACGTCTTCGTCCTGTTCGGCGACTTCCTCGTCTTCTTGTGCAGCAGCAGCAGCAGCAGCATTGTTGCTATCGTCGTCGTCATTGTCGTTCTGGTCGCGAACTTCGGCTTGAAATTCAACTGTTGGAGACTCGGAATTCGATCGATTGGCATTGGCGTTCAGTCTGCGTGAGTTCGAGTTTATTTAAATATATATTTTTAAAAAATCCGATATTTTTACTTATAGTAGAGTAATCCTTATTAACGTAGTTTTCTTAATATTTCTACTACAAGTAGGGTATTGAAAAAAGTAGACTAAGATTTATTTTACACTGGTAATTAATTTTGCATAATGAAAATTCCATAGAAATGAGATTACGGCGATTTTTTCAGCTGAGGAAATTCTTAAGATAGGGCGATTTTTACAAATGACGATTATTAGGCTGGGGCGATTTTTTCGACTGAAGCGATTCTTAAGATAAGACGATTTTTTCAACTGAGGCAACTGAGTCGGAGCTGTTGGGGCGGAGAGTCGGGGCTGTTGGGGCGGAGAGTCGGGGCTGTTGGGGCGGAGAATGAGGTGATTCTTAGAATGGGGCGATTCATAGAAAGAAACGATTCATAGAATGGGGCGATTCATAGAATGGGGTGATTCACAGAATGGGGCGATTCATAGAATGGGGTGATTCACAGAATGGGGCGATTCATAGAATGGGGTGATTCATAGAATGGGGTGATTCATAGAATGGGGTGATTCACAGAATGGGGTGATTCACAGAATGGGGTGACTCATATAATGGGGTGATTCATAGAATGGGGTGATTCATAGAATGGGGTGACTCAAGAATGGGGCGATTCATAGAATGGGGTGACTCAAGAATGGGGCGATTCATAGAATGGGGTGATTCACAGAATGGGGCGATTCATAGAATGGGGCGATTCATAGAATGGGGTGATTCATAGAATGGGGTGATTCACAGAATGGGGCGATTCATAGAATGGGGTGATTCACAGAATGGGGCGTTTCATAGAATGGGGCGATTCATAGAATGGGGTGACTCAAGAATGGGGCGATTCATAGAATGGGGTGATTCACAGAATGGGGCGATTCATAGAATGGGGCGATTCATAGAATGGGGTGATTCATAGAATGGGGTGATTCACAGAATGGGGCGATTCATAGAATGGGGTGATTCACAGAATGGGGCGTTTCATAGAATGGGGCGATTCATAGAATGGGGTGACTCAAGAATGGGGCGATTCATAGAATGGGGTGACTCAAGAATGGGGCGATTCATAGAATGGGGTGACTCATAGAATGGGGCGATTCATAGAATGGGGTGACTCAAGAATGGGGTGATTCATAGAATGGGGCGATTCATAGAATGGGGCGATTCATAGAATGGGGTGATTCATAGAATGGGGTGATTCACAGAATGGGGCGATTCATAGAATGGGGTGATTCACAGAATGGGGTGATTCACAGAATGGGGTGATTCACAGAATGGGGCGATTCATAGAATGGGGTGATTCATAGAATGGGGCGTTTCATAGAATGGGGCGATTCGAAGAATGGGGTGACTCAAGAATGGGGCGATTCATAGAATGGGGTGACTCAAGAATGGGGCGATTCATAGAATGGGGTGACTCATAGAATGGGGCGATTCATAGAATGGGGTGACTCACAGAATGGGGTGATTCACAGAATGGGGCGATTCATAGAATGGGGCGATTCATAGAATGGGGCGATTTATAGAATGGGGCGATTCATAGAATGGGGTGACTCAAGAATGGGGTGATTCATAGAATGGGGTGATTCATAGAATGGGGTGATTCATAGAATGGGGCGATTCATAGAATGGGGCGATTCATAGAATGGGGTGATTCACAGAATGGGGTGATTCACAGAATGGGGTGATTCATAGAATGGGGTGACTCAAGAATGAGGCAATGTCAATAAAAGGGTCTAAAATCTTACCTTGCATCGGCGGCGGCGGCAGCAGACGTGCTGACGGAGGTGTCCCCCTCCTCCTCCTTTTCCTGCCGCTGCTGCTGCATCGACAGCGGCACCCGCGGTGTCGACGGCACAGCGTGCCTAGCCAGAATCTCGGCCGCCTTGGTGCCTTTCAGCCGGCCAGTAGCAACCAGCCGAGCCAGGGCAGGGTTGCTGCCGTTGCCGTTGGTGCTCAACGAGGAGGCGGACATCATGGAAGCTGACATGCTCGGCGTCGACAAAGATGCCGCGGTGCCAGCTGAAGAGATCAGCATCGAGGCTGACATCTGGTTTGCAGCTGTTGAAGGCGTCTCGTCAGCGGCTGGCATGGGTAGCTGAGGCATCTGAGCTTTACTGTCTGCCGAGTCTCCGGATGTGGGATCGTTGCTAGGCAACGAGGCCGGAGTGGTTTTGACTCGATTCATGATGGCTTCGAGTTTGCGACGGCGTTCAAGGCGCTCGGCTTCTTCGCGCTCCCGAGCGGCCTGAGCTGCCGCCTCGGCCTGGGGAGGATTAAAAAGGGGATTAGGGTGACTCTTAGTGGTGGACTAACGAGGGATTAGAGAGATTCTTAGTGGTGGATTAACGAGGGATTAGGGTGACTCTTAGTGGTGGATTAACGAGGGATTAGGGAGATTCTTACTGATGGATTAACGAGGGATTAGGGAGATTCTTACTGGTGGATTAACGAGGGATTAGGGTGACTCTTACTG